>JADBJO010012903.1:7500-45000 GCA_016801955.1 Conus betulinus | reverse complement strand
GACTGTCCCTCCTAAAATCATTGAGGTTCATGGAATAAACCACGATGAGTTGATGTTATTGGAACATTTATTTGAAATCCAAAAATACACAGTCCAACAATAGATAGATGTAATAGATAAAGATAAAGTATATGAGGAGCTGGGTTCGTCAAAACAATGTAAATCTGAAGATATAGATGATCTAGACAACAAACCTGCCTGCAGATGTGCCAGTTATCTCTAATGCCATCTGTCTGTCTGTCTGTCTGTCCGTCTGGTTGTCTGTCTACCTACCTTCCTACCTAAACTAAATCTGTGTTAAAAATGTTGCTATCCACATTTCAATTATGATAGATTGCAGCATTCAGGTTATTAACACAAATCTTAGAATTATAAACCGATACTGATTCTATGTAGACTATCGCAAGTTATGAAAAACATCTCAATCGAATGATCCAGTTACATTTTGGAACATAAAATTACTTCATCTTAATCAAAGCAGATTCTGAAAAAATCTTTTCGTTACACTGAGCTTATCATCCACACAGAACGCGTGATATTAACCCCTCGACTACTGCTGGCGAAATCAGAGAAAGACTGTAGCCCTCCACATGAAGGCATAAGGTAAGATAAGGTCATGTTGCTTATAGTCCAGCCGACCGCAAAGGGCCATATCAGGGCTATCACCGCGTTGAAGTCAATTCACAAGCCATTCATTCACACAACCCTTTAAAATACATCTTAAAACACACCCGAAATGTTGTTAAAAATCTTTCCACTGTAAAATCTCAGATCAGATGAAAAATGTTAATCTCTTAAAAAAATTCAAAGATCATCACATCAGGTGGAACATCTCTGAACAAGGTTTTCATGGAATCTGCTGTAAAATGTTTATGTCTCACATCGCGCAAGTCCCAACACTCTAAAAGAATGTTTCATTGTGAGTGGTTCATGACATGGAATGCACCACGGAGCTCTTTCACTCTTTAACAGGTACGGATGAGTAAAATACGAATGGCCGGTGTGCAGCCGGCATAAAACCGTTTCTTCTTGCGACCACCAGATGGGGCACACCGTAAAAAGAAAAAGGAACTGCGCCTTATATATAATGTACACAAGACATAGTTACTCTCTCAGTATTGCAATCCCTTAAATTTTGCAAATCGAATTATTTTAAGAGAAAATTATTTAAGAGAAAATTATCATTTAATTCATATATAGATACATAAAGAAACTGACTTAACTTTTGTATGGATTCCTTCACACTGTGGAATATTCGGTAATGAACTCGCTGACAGATGTGCGAAAAAAGGTGCTAGAAATGAAATGTGTGCACAACAACTTCTATATACCCTTCAATTTACAAGAGAGTCATCAAATGTTAAGACAAACGACATGGAAGTGTTTCAGAAATAGTCAGAACAAACTTAGTTCACATGTTAAAACACAATATAATCAACTTTTCAGTACTGATTCTATCAAAGGCGTCAAACAGCTGGAAGCTATTCACATTCTCACAAGTTCAATCTGGAACATAAGACAGAAACAATATATACCTTGAAGATTCAGCTCGAAGCACAGATGGGATATGACTAAACCAACAAGAAATTGTTGTAATCCCTCATGGCCAATCCCAGATTGTAACCTTGTACATAGGCTACGGGTTAATGACTGGTTAGGCAGGTATCTAAAACCGGCACCTGCTTGTCCATGTGGTCAGACTCTCGACATCCCTCATTTTCATTTGACTGTACTAGCACAAGAATTCACTTTCAGCCTCTTCATGATAAGATGGAGTCCTTTAACCTTTCGCTGACTATGTTTAGTGTTTTCAATCCCAGTTATGAGAATGGTTGAAGCCTGGCATTTTGGCTGTTTACCTTATCAAATCTCATCCACTTGGAAGATATTTTTAACTCCTCCACCGCCCCACCCCCTCTTCACTGCCTCCCTCCCCACAACAGGATTTTATTTTTCCAATTCGCGAATTTTTGAAATGTTGAAATCTTATTCTAGGCAAATACCATATCAGTATCGTTCGGCGTGTATTTTGCACGTAGAGCAAGGTTTCATTCCCCCCTCCACCACTCTTCCTCCCTCTTCTCCCCTTCCCCAATCCATATACACCCATAAGCTGTTCGACTCTTACGAGTAACTTGTCAGCCACTTCCACACTGTGATGATTCTTGACTCCCATGCATTAGATATACATGTGGCCACACAGAACTGATGTTTCTGGATACCAGCATGTATCGGCCCTTAGTGTGTGTGTGTGTGTGTGTGTGTGTGTGTGTGTGTGTGTGTGTGTGTGTGTGTGTGTGTGTGTGTGTGTGCGTGCGCGCTCGCGCTTGTGTTTGTGTGTATGTAGAAATATTTCGTCTATATGCTTATTGCTTTGATGTTTGATGAGGGAGAGAGAGAGAGAGAGATGGTGGCAAAGATGCAAAGGGATACAAGATTGTATATAATCGGCAGAATTTTTTTTTTTAATGTTTTTTTTTTCTGTGTGTGTGTGTGTGTGTGTGTGTGTGTGTGTGTGTGTGTGTGTGTGTGTGTGTGTGTGTGTGTGTGTGTGTGTGGCTGTGCGCGCGCACGCATATGTGTGCGTGTATGCGTGTGTTTGTGAGAGTGAGTACATGTGTGTACGAGTTCTAGAGTCGAGAATGAGTGTGTGTGTGTGTGTGTGTGTGTGTGTGTGTGTGTGTGTGTGTGTGTGTGTGTGTGTGTGTGCGTGCGTGCGTGTGTGTGTGTGTGTGTGCGCGCGCGCGTGTGTGTGTGTGTGTGTGTGTGTGTGTGTGTGTGTGTGTGTGTGTGTGTGTGTGTGTGTGTGTGTGTGTGGGTGTGTGTTCGTATTGAGTGTGTGTGTACGTATGTGTGTGTGTGTGTGTGTGTGTGTGTGTGTGTGTGTGTGTGTGTGTGTGTGTGTGTGTGTGTGTGTGTGTGTGTGTGTGTGTGTGTGTGTGTGTGTGTGTGTGTGTGTGTGTGTGGCGCGCGCGCGCGCGCGCGCGCGTGTGTGTGTGTGTGTGTGTGTGTATGCGTGTGTGAAATTATGTTCCTTTTTGAATGAAAAATGTTGATATTCTGTTCATAATGTTTTCTTAAATGTCAGTACAACCATGAGTTAATTTAACAATAAATTGGTTTCAGTCAGTCAGTCAGTCAGTCTGTGTGTGTGTGTGTGTGTGTGTGTGTGTGTGTGTGTGTGTGTGTGTGTGTGTGTGTGTGTGTGTGTGTGTGTGTGTGTGTGTGTGTGTGTGTGTGTGTGTGTGTGTGTGTATGTGTTTATACATGCATGTACGCATCATGTCTGAATGTGTACTTATATGTAACAATGTATGCATTAGCTCCTGCCAGATGATATCCCTGATCATGACTTTAAAGTGAGTATGTTTGTTTCTTTCTTCAATAAGATCAAAGGTCAAGCTGACAAATGAACTCTCAACAAACGCTTAAATGACGAGCCTCAACCTGTTAGTTTTTTTCAGGCGGACCAAAGAAAAAAAAAGAAAATAGCAGGATGATGAAGATAAATAGATAGAGATACATACAGCAAGTAGAGTAAGGCTTTTTCATTCCCCCTCCCACTCTCTCTTCCTCCCTTTTCTCCCCTTCCCCAATCCATATACACCCATAAGCTGTTCTACTCTTACGAGTAACACAAATGCGGGTATCGTAGCCCACAGTGCTTATGAGAATGATTTAAAATTGATGTTAAAAGGAGAAGGAAGATGGGAGAGAACGAGGAAGCAGAGAGATGAGAAAAAGGGATTACAAAGTTACAAATAAACGGATTCCTCAAACCGACACACAGTGAAGGGCAGATGAGGGAAATGGAGGAGAGTGATGTAAAGAATGGTTGCCCAAAAATGTAGTTAACTTAGAATTAAAAAAAACTTATATGAGAATTAAAAAATAAGAATGAAATGGAATCGCTTGAATACATAAAACAAGAGAGACACATCAATGAAAAGTGCAGTGTCTCCTCTGGTAGTTTTCCTCATGGCGATTTGACATCGGTTGCCTCCTGAGAGTAGCCGGTGTCAGGGCCGTGTAGGGGCAAGCCAGGGTGTCGTTAGAAGGGGAGCAGGAATGCATGGTGTGGGGATAATGCCACGGAAGTGGCGCACAAGGTGAGACAGGAAAAGAACGTGGAGGAAGAAGTGGCGTAGAAGTATCAATATATCAGATGAGACAGGAAAAGAACGTGGAGGAAGAAGTAGCGTAGAAGTATCAATGTATCAGGTGAGACAGGAAAAACGTGGAGGTAGAAGCGTAGAAGTGTCAATATATCAGGTGAGTGTGATGACAAGGATGAAAACTTAGAGGAAAAGCAAACAAACAATCAAACTTAAAAATGAGAAAGTCGTCATGGTCGATAAGTTTCTGACTTTTTTCCAAGCAAAATATCAATGAAAGTGCACTGTGCACCCAGCAGAGGAGAACAATCAATGTCAACACAGTGGATCTTACAACTGAACAAGAAAACAACCCTTTCTACCGGGATAGCGTTGTCACAAACGTTGGTTCAGTGAAAGATGTAATCGATGACAAAACTTTTTCGTACAGCCACAGAAAACGAAATACGGAATGGAAACAAAAGGATTTAAACAAGACATATACATATACAGGTTACAGTTACATGTACGTTTGTAACAAAAGTACATACAGCCCATGCATGTGTTCATGTATGTATGTATGCATGTATGTGTATGTATGTATGAATGCATATGTGTATGCATGGATGTAACACACACACACACACACACACACACACACACACACACACACACACACACACACATATATATATATATATATATATATATATATATATATATATATATACATACATATACAAATATATATGTTTATAATGCCCAACAATTAAGTAGTGGGGGGAAAACAAGTGCAGGCTAACAATTTTTCCATCATTATAGTAATGACTTGGCAAAGATCTGAACTATAGAAAAATAACAAAAAAAAAAAAGGGTGGAGGTGGGGGGGGGGGTTGAAGGTGAAGAAACTGGGAACATGAAATAAAGAAAATACATTATAACTGTGAAAACCCTTCACTAGCTGCTTGAGGGAACCATCGCAATCCCTCCCAGAGACAGCTCCCATTAGTATTGCCTGCTCCTAGGCCTTTCGTCGTCAGTGGATCGGACTCATCAGGGAGACACGGCTGATCGTGTCTGTGCTCTTAGCATCAAATAAAGACACATCACAGTCCATAACTCTGTGGTGTTCTCAGCACCAAGGGTTCATAAAAGAATCCAACAGCACCAAAGCAGCCAGGAGGGTAGTAAAATGAAACAAAACGAAAGTGTGGAGAGGACAAAAGTGTGTGTGTGTGTGTGTGTGTGTGTGTGTGTGTGTGTGTGTGTGTGTGTGTGTGTGTGTGTGTGTGTGTGTGTGTGTGTGTGTGTGCATGTACGCATGTACGCATTCATGTCTGAATGTGTGCTTATATGTAACAATGTATGCATTAGCTCCTGCCAGATGTAACAAGGTATGCTTTTGCTCATGTCAAATGATATCCCTGATCATGACTTTAAAATGAGTATGTTTTGTTTCTTCAATAAGATCAAAGGTCAAGCTGACAAATGAACTCAACAAACGCTTAAGTGACGAGCCTCAACCTGTTAGTCTTTTTCAGGCGGACAAAAGAAAAAAAAAACAACAGAAGACAATAGCAGGATGAATAGATCAATAGGGACAGACACAAATGCGGGTATCGTAGCCCTCAGTGCTTATGAGAACGATTTAAAATTGATGTTAAAAGGAGGATGAAGATGGGAGAGAACAAGGAAAGCAGAGATGAGAAAATTGGGATTAAAAAGTGTACATATTAAACTCTTTACCAGCAGCGTATGGGAATCCGTGAGTTCTGTAATGCAAACAAACACAAACCTTGGTTAATGCCATGCAAAGTCATCAGTGCACATGGCTGGTCGTGGTTGGGACAGTCCCCCTACAGTCATCAACACACCTCTGTCTTATTCTCGACACCACCGTGGGAACATTACGAATAAACGGACTCCTCGAAACGAAACGAACACACAGTGAAGGGCAGGCGAGGGAAATGGAGGAGAATGATATAAAGAATGGTTACCAAAAATATGTAGTGAACTCAGAATATAAAAAAAAAAACGTATATGAGAATTAAAAAGTAAGAATGGAATGGAATCGCTTGAGTACATAAAAAACAGAGACACATCAATGAAAAGTTAGAATAAGTTACCCTTTCGTTGGTTCTTCATTACCTGCAGTAAAATAAGGAAGGAAAGTAAAGAGGAGAGTGGGGCGTGCATTTTAGGGCAGAGATAAAACAGAAGTGGAAATCTTTCCATCAAAGGAAATAAAAAAAAAAAAACCCCAAACAATGTAGACGAATGTGGAGGGAAAAAACAGCCGCCATCAAAAAACATTTTTGTGGGATGTTTGCTACCCTGACAGGCTCCTACTCAAAACTGAGTTTGCTATAGGCTCAGTTGGGTAAACTGGGACCCCATAGCCGAGTTTCGTCCATTCAGTAAATGCGTTTGTGACAGAATTGCTGAAATTTCCTGATCACCATTGCAGGTGTCTCTTCGTTTCAGGCCTATTTGACGCTGTGATATATTATGGAAGTAAGCGTAGAGTACCAGCCATGACCTGTAGCTTCAGACCAGTGCGGAATTCCGTAGAGTCGTCTTCACCATCGTCATTCAGAATGGAAAAAAGTCCCCAATTATGTGGCCCTTCGAGCCCCACTGTGATGTACCCTCAGTTTTGATTTCCTCTCCGCATCTATGTCCTTGTGAGAGCTTGCACTGTCAGTATGTTCATGGGGATGTCGTTGGGTGGACGTGGACGCCCTGTGATTGCGGTCTGCGAACATTGGATCAGAACAGGAACCTCTAAACACCACCAAAGTTACTCGGCAGGAGTGCAGTGTCTCCTCTGGTAGTTTTCCTCATGGCGATTTGACATCGGTTGCCTTCTGAAAGTAACCGTGTCAGGGCCGTGTGGGGACAAGCCAGGTGTCGTTAGAAGGGGAGCAGGAATGCATGGTGTGGGGATAATGCCACTGAAGTGGTGCACAAGGTGAGACAGGAAAAGTACGTGGAGGTAGAAGTAGCGTAGAAGTATCAATATATCAGGTGAGACAGGAAAAGAACGTGGAGGTAGAAGAAGCGTAGAAGTATCCATATATCAGGTGAGTGTGGTGACAAGGATGAAAACTAGAGGAAAAAACAACAAACAAACAAACTTAAAATTGAGAGAGTCGTCATGGTCGACAAGCTTCTGACTTTTTCCGAGCAAAATATCAATGAAAGTGCACTGTGCACCCAGCAGAGGAGAACAATCAATGTCAACACAGTGGATCTTACAACTGAACAAGAAACAACCCTTTTCTACGGGGAAAGCATTGTCACAAACGTTGGTTCAGTGAAAAATGTAATCGATGACCAAACCTTTTCGTTATAGCCACAGAAAACGAAATACGGAATGGAAAGAAAGGATTAAACAAGACATATACATATACAGGTTACAGTTACATGTACGTGTAACAAAAGAATATGCAGCCCATGCATGTGTTCATGTATGTATGAATGCATATGTGTATGCATGGATGTAATACACTACACTACACTCACACACACACACACACACACACACACACACACACACACACATATATATATATATATATATATATATATATATATATATATATATAATGCCGAACAATTAAGTAGTGGGGGAAAACAAGTGCAGGCTAACAATAATTATTTCCATCATTATAGTAATGACTTGGCAAAGATTTGAACTATAAAAAAAGGGGGGGGGGGGGGGGGGGGAGGTTTGAAGGTGAAGAAACTGGGAACATGAAATAAAGAAAATACATTATAACTATGAAATCCCTTCACTTGCTGCATGAGGGAACCACCGCAATCCCTCCCGGACACAGCGCTATTGGTTTGCCCGCTCCTAGGCCTTTCGTCAGCTGGATCGGACTCCTCAGGGAGACACGGCTGACCGTGTCTGTGCTCTTAGCGTCAAATAGAGACACATCACAGTCAATAATTCTGTGGTGTTCTCAGCACCAAGGGTTCATAAAAGAATCCAACAGCACCCACAAAGCAGACAGGAAGGGTAGTAAAATGAAACAAAACGAAAGTGTGGGAGGAAAAAAAAGTGTGTGTGTGTGTGTGTGTGTGTGTGTGTGTGTGTGTGTGTGTGTGTGTTTGTACATGCATGTACGCATTCATGTCTGAATGTGTGCTTATATGTAACAATGTATGCTTTAGCTCCTGCAAAATGATATCCCTGATCATGACTAAAAGTGAGTATGTTTGTTTCTTCAATAAAATCAAAGGTCAAGCTGACAAAGGAGCTCAACAAACGCTTAAGTGACGAGCCTCACCTCTTAGTCTTTTTCAGGCGGACAAAGAAAAAAAAAAAGAAGAAAATAGCAGGATGAATAGATCAATAGGGAGAAAAACACAAATGCGGGTATAGTAGCCCTCAGGGCCTATGAGAATGATTCAAAATGATGTTAAAAGGAGGAGGAAGATGGGAGATAACGAGGACAGACGAATTGAGAAAAAAAGGGATTACAAAGTGTAGATATCAAACTCTTCACCAACAGCATATGGGAATCCTTGACTTCTATAATGCAAACAAACACAACCCTTTGTTAATGCCATGCAAAGTCATCAGTGCACACGGCTGGTCGCGGATGGGACAGTCCACCTACAGTCATCAACACACCTCTGTCTTATTCTCGACACCACCGTGGGAACATTACGAATAAAAACGGACTCCTCAAAACGACCCACAATGAAGGGCAGACGAGGGAAATGGAGGAGAGAGTGATATAAAGAATGGTTATCAAAAATATGTAATGAACTCAGAATTAAAAAAAAACGTATCTGAGAGTTAAAAAAGAAGACCAGGATGGAATCGCTTGAATACATACAACAAGAGACACATAAATGAAAAGTTACAATAAGTTTGTATCTATCTGTCGATCTATCTTTCAGAGAGAGAGAGAGAGAGAGAGAGAGAGAGAGAGAGAGAGAGAGAGAGAGAGAGAGAGAGAAGAGAGAGAGGATGGGGGTGGGGAGTTATTAGGAATCATTAGTTTGATTCTCTATCATATTGTGTGACTCATTTTCAGTGCTCTGGAATCGCCCTGGAGTCTGCATGGTTTAGCTGACTGAAAGATCATTAAAAATGAAGTAGCAAAAAAAAAAAAAAAAAAAAAAAAAAAAAAAAAAAAAAAAAAAAAAAAAAAAAAAAAAACAAACAAACAAACAAACAAACCGATGTACATCCGTTATTAAGATAATGAACCTTGTTGGATTCATCGGCTTGCCCACTCAAAGTACAGAATTCTTCGACGTCACAGTGACGTCATCTGCACATCATGAAGGATCGATTGAGGCATCTGCCAGTGATGCTGCACTAGAAGATGGGTGTCTGGTACTACGACAGGAAGTCACTCCTCAAGACAACGCAGAGAACCTCATCAGTAACGAGGTAGAGTTAACAGTCTGTACTGTTTCTTCCCTCTTCCTTCCTTCATTTCTTGCCGCGCAGATTTGGACTTTGTGGTCAGCTGGCGTGTAAATCACGATATGACTGGACTTCCCTTCTCCAATTTCCTCTTTCTGTCTTTCTTTCTGTTGCTGTTTTCTTCGTTGTTTCCTTTATGCCTTTTGTTTTATGTCTATTTTACTTTTCTTGAACAACTGTTGTATTCGTACGAATTCAACAATTGCACGGCTGCGGAACGCCCTTTAAAACCATCAAATGTGAAGACTCGAACAGTCGGATGGGTTTTATAAACATCACTCACATTATTACACAGTCAATATAACACAAGATGATTGGGTCTGGAGTCTGAGTGGGGGATGGAGGTGAAAGTGGAGAGGAATAGGAGCAGAAGAGGCAGGGGAAGAAATCAGCAACTTGTGAACAAAATTTGGAGAATGGTTCATTCTAATGCAATCATTCCTCACATTTGAAATTGTTTGGAGATGCAGAGAATAATGATGAAATCTACCACACCAGCCAAATGTTTACCCAACGCACGTAGTCAAGCAGCTACAGGGAAGAGGTCTTATTCTGTGCAATATGCACTGAACATGATAACTGTTGTCAGTGAACAGGTAAGTATATGAGAACTAGAAGAAATCGCGTTTTGTCGAAGGCTTTATAAAGTGTGCCTGATGTAACGTTTAGGATGAGACACGTTAATGATAGGATGTTTCTGTAGACAAAGTTTATGACAATGATGTGTTCCAAAATGCTGAAGCTGATAACATCTATCACGTGCCTCTGAAATCTGTTCTGTCGGCAAAAAGGGCCAGGATCTTGTTGGATTTTGTAAAATACCAAACGACATTTTCAACCTGGTCAAGAAGATGAAGTGGTAAATGATGTTAAAGGCCGCTGACAAGCCCCAAAGACCAAGAACGGATATTTTGTCATCGTCCAGTTTTGAAGACAAATTATTAGCCACCAAAGACGAGCAGTTTTGTCAGTGACCACGTGTGTTGGCGTACTGCTAAGGATTAACCAGACAATTTTGGTCTAAGTGCGGTAAGAGCCATTACAACATTGTATGTTTTGTTTTTTTTTAAAAGCAAGTTTGATACAAGTATGAATTTGGGAACAGTTCAATGATTTTTCAAACAATTATGACCCAAACAAGATTTCCTGATGAATGGGCAGAACAGCAGCAGATTCGAAAATTTCAGAAAAAAACAACAACAACAACAACCAGGAAGAATGGATGGCATGCATACTGTATAGCAACGGCACATCAAGACATGGAAATAGCAGAAGGAGGAGTGAAACAGGATCAAACTCACATGATTTTGGACCCGAACTCAGACACGCTCTCTGCACAAACTGGCTGTGTAACCCAGCTGAAAACTTTGCATGCATAGCAGATCCACTGTTCTCCAGCAGGTGAAAATGGAAACAAAAAGTTTGAAAAGTTCTGAAGGAATTCACGCACGCTTAATGCTGAAGAAACAGGAGTGCCATTCATTTTTCTAAGCAGAATATTTGTTACAGTGAATAGCTGTTTGGCTGTCGTGTATGCAATGGTTTTTGACAAGTAAAGGGTGAACTTTGCATTACCAATAGTGCCAGTCAGTGACGCAGTTCTTTGTTGGTTGAAAACAAAAATGCGCGGTGACTGTTAGACTAGTGGTACGCTGTTGCCTCTTGGCATGCCTCCTTTCCTGCTTGGCCTCTAAGGCTCTCGTCCCATAGTGTTGTTTTAACACTGGAGACAGGAGTGTTGGACATCAGGCACTGAGTTGATGGAACATGTTGAAACATATACCCTGCCCTGTTTTAACAAGATTGCAGAAATGTAAAAGACTTTAGTTTAAGGTAATTTCCTCGAGTCACCTTTTCATAATTATTGAATTTCAGACATATTACTGTCATTGAAAGTCGCGCACAGTTACCTCAGTCCTCTATACCATTTAGATAAATATGAACTCGTGTGGAACATGGCGATGCCTGCCAGCTTCGACTGCTCATTTTTGACTGCTTTATCTGAACTCAGGATAATGATATTAATAATGATGATGATAATACTTACAATAACATAAATAATAACAATAGTAATAGTAATAATAATGATAATGTTAACTATAATAATGATAATAGTAATAATGATAAAGAAACCAGTAATATAATGATAATAATTACAATGATGATAATAGTAACTACAACAACAATAATGATAATAATGATGATGATGATGATGATGATGATGATGATGATGATGATGATGCTTTCAGCAGGACTCAGATAGGGAAGATTCTATTTTGCCGTAAGTTAAAGAGGTATCTTTATTTAATCTGAACAAATATTTAGAAGTCTCTGTGTGGCTTTTAGAAAATATCAACATTCTCAATCTTCAAGTTTCACAATGGTATAATGATCTTGGTATCATCATATGGTGGAAACGCTCCGAACGGGTACCAACAGGTCAGTTTTGGTTTCCAGCTGTCGGTAGAAAGGTGAACTTTGATTTCGGCGTGCATTTTCGCTGTGAAATATGCACCTGTGTAACTACAACCAGCACCTAATCGTTAACAAATTCTATCTGATTACAAAAAGTGATACAGTTATAGCATTACTTTTTTTCTCCCGTGAAAAAGGACTTTTTCAGATCTTTTTTTCTGGATGGACTTAAAGTTTCCGTTTCTTACAGAATATTTGCCAGACATTGAGATCCTTCGGCAAAGTAGATCTATTATTAGCCAATCAAACAGTGTCATTTTTATTTTAAGGATATGTTTGTTTTCTTGATGAATCGAAGTAATCAGCTCACTAACACTGTAATTTGCACCCCCCCCCCCCCCCCAAAAAAAAAAAAAAAAAAAAAAATCTTGGTACTTATCGGATTTCTTGTTGTCCCACCTTTTTGATAATCTCAAAGGCCATTAGGTACAGCTTAGAGTGTTCATCGCATTATTGATCAACACTGTCTTTCTTAATTAAAAAAGACAAACAAAGAAGATACAACGGTGCATCAAAAGCATTAATTTTGAATTCTTTTGCATACCCAATAAAAAAATCTCCCGACACGTCTGTCTGTCTGTTTACCTACCTACCTACCTATATATATATATATGTATATATCTATATTTATATCTTTCTCTCTGTCTGTATCTCTGTGTCTGTGTCTTTGTCTCTGCCTGTCTGTCTGTCTTTGTGTCTGTCTGCCTCTCTCTCTACATATATCTGTCTGCGTGTCTATCTATTCCACCGACTCTCTGTCTGTCTGTCTCGCTCTCTCTCTCTGTCTATCCAAATGCTAACGATCTGGCTAGCTATCCAGGATGGTCCTACAGACTGTTTCTTTTCAGACACAGTTTTGGATATCAACAATCACATCAACAAGCCTCACCTTCATTTTATTCCTGGTGGGGGTTCCAGGCAACATCTTCAGTGCCGCTGTGTTCTACAGACAGGGGCTGAGGGAGAGGGTCAACTTCTGTGTCTTCTGTCTGGCCGTTGTGGACCTTGTGGTCATCTCCATCAATTTCCTTGTACTGGCAGAGGTCAACTACCGCTTCTTTGTCGGCTCATCCAATGTCATCATCAGATATTTTTTGGGTCAGATTCCCCTCCCCCTGTCTGTCTTTCCATCCGTCTCTCTCTCTCTCTCTCTGTTAGTGTATGCGCGCGCGTTCGAGCATCCGAGTGTGTGTGCGTGTGTGTATGCGCGCGCATGTGTGTGTGTGTGTGTGTGTGTGTGTGTGTGCGCGCGCGCGCGCGCGCGTGTGTGTGTGTGTGTGTGTGTGTGAAAATTTGACTGTGCATGTCATCAGGAAGTATAAGGATAAACTCATTTGAATTTGCAGAATGATAAGTATGATCAGGACACCCACAGCCATTTTCTACATGGAAATGTCACCAAATCATAATGACCGTTAACCTATAACATTTTCAACAAAATTTCCAATGAAAATTTTCTTTGAAATTTTGATCACTAACAACTGCTTTGGACACCGATGAAAAGACATGTTCATGATATGTACAAACAATTTGACACGTATCAAAAAGTGACCTTAAAGTCGGACATTTAATGCTGTTTATTATGACTAAAATTATACGAGTTTATGGTCAAAGATGCATGAAAGGTGTAATTAAAAAAGATTTATTTGCTTTAACGATGACAGAATCCTAAAAAGCATTGCATTCTTTATTATTGCCAAGTCGTCACAAGTAACACTTTTCTTTGGGAAATTCGAATTTTGTGCAACAAACACGTAAGCATCATGTTTGTTAGGTCAGAGTATTACGTGACATGTGTGTAAACCTACTTATGGTGAACATTTTTAAATGAGTAAAAATTCTGGTATAAACTGTTTAACTAAAATAGCACACGGGCTGCCTAGTGCGTAACCGGCAGTGACTGTGCCGCTCACAAAGATCAAGACTGATGAAAAAAATATGACAGGGCACCAACGAAATAGCTGGTCACTATGTTCTTTAACATAAGAATTTAGTAGTTCGTCTGCTACTGCCAGTTCTAACTGCCTCGTAGACGTTCTGCGCTTGTCGTCAAATATTGCTCTTTAATTTGTCTTCTACATTCCACTCTCATTCCTCGTCACCTCAGTGGCCTTCATCTGCTGTTGCATGTATCATTACCTGTGAGTCAAAATGGCAAATTTCTGTCTTGTTCTGTTGTTGTCCCTCTTTATATTTTCCAATTGTTTACTGTTGGATGCTGTAGAGAGTTAATGAGTGATCTTTTCTTTCTTCTTTCCTGCATTAACCTTTTGATCTGGCAAATGCAAATGGACCACTCCCACACAAACGGATTCAACTAGATCTTGAAATGTAACCTATATTTCCACCCTCCCCCCACGCCACCTAGATTCAACAAAGATCAACAGTACTTTAACGACTTCTCAGTAGATTCTCTACAAAGGAAGACACAACAGACTGGATTAATCCGGAAGTCGTCATAATGATGGGCTGTAGAATTTCTCCAACAGGACTCGTGCTAGCAATGGTGGCCGTGTTGAAGACAGCTAAGAGCAGTACGAGTCTAGCATAGACCTCGTAAATGGGTACTACTCTCTACCCCACCCCATCCTTCTAAAAGCCATACGGATGACACAACAGTCCATTCCACCACGGAAGATGAAACGCATAGTGTACTTCAGAAATCTCTGACATATATTTGCCTCCTACAGAATGAGTTTGTGATTAAAGATTTTTCGAAAGCCTGCAGAAAGTGAAAGCACCTAAATCACACCTATTGCAGCCAACAAATTCTTTCCAGCGCACACAGAAGAACCAGTACAAGCTTTAGAAGGTGGTGTGATGACTGTATGAAAGATACAAAAAGAGTAAACAAAATCAAGCAAAGAGCAGACGCAGTCCTGCAGTTAAAATAAAAGTGTAGCCTCCCTGGCAAAGTCAATGACTGGCGCCTGCAGTTTATGCCAATTCCACTGCTCCTTTGGCCTCTGCTAATCTAAGAAAAAAAAAACGAACATAGTGGATTCGATGGAGGCCCAAAACTAGTACACAAGGGATGGCTTGTGTGTGCCACCTGATTTCACGGACTGTGCTTCACTGTCGTCAAGCAAAGCTGAGGGTATCCCTCAAATTCTATGAGTGCAGAGTGTGAAAAGCAAGGCTATGAAAGATTCTTGTCGGCTTAGGAGACTAGTTTGTGAAACCAATCCAGTTAAAGCTGAAAACTGACAGAAAAGTACTACATTTACGGAGAAATATGTCAGTTAGGTTGGTCCTTTGAAAAAATCTGGCTTACAAGCCAAGGTCTTCACCATGAAGGTGCGTCTACGTATGACTTTATGAGTTAGATCTCGGTTCCTGGGAAGAAGAGAAAAACAGCGCCTAAAGGCAGTAGCAAAAGTGGCTGAGAAGAGTTAAGGCAGATGTATGAAATAGGAGCACAAGTGTACTTTACCGGGCTTGAATTTTTAAATTCACAACTGGTGTCCATCAGCCTAGCATCCGTCTTCAGCTGACTTGGTTGACCATCAGGGCGTGCGTGGGGCTGGTTCGAATACAGCTTGCAATAAAATAATGCTGTAGCATACCCACGTCCAGGAGTCCATTACTTGGAAGCAGCTTTGCTCTCCAGGGAGCAAGACAGTAATGCCAGAAGCACTTGCATGAAAGGACCTTCTCCGAAGACCCGTTGTCCGGGTCATTCTAGACGTTCTTCTTACTGATCCCTCTTATGAACAAGCTTCAGATTACGGATTCGGTTGGTAGAACCACAGCAGTGGATTTTTTTTTTTTTGTCAGCATTTTGTATGTGTGTTTATAACAAAAGGGCCAACACATTATTCATTGTGTATTGCACTTATCACTGTTTTGATGAAGCAGCATCTTTTGAAATTACTTTCAATCTTCTGCTCTTTCAAAACTATATTACCTGCACTGCGTATGCAACTTGATTCACTCTCCAGAATTTCTTTGTATTACAATGTTTGTTTATGTTTTTTTTTTTTAAAATATATGGCATAGAGCAATAAGGCCATAACAAACAAAGTGAAAAAAACAACAAAACCAAAACCCCAATCTTGACAATCGACACCTTCTATTTTTCCTACTAAAAGAATGAAAAGAACAACAAATATTTCTCATTAGCCTTTCTCTAAAAAAAAAGTATAATTTACACGCAAAATAAAACAAACAAACAAACAAACAACAGAAACAAACAAAAACAAATCCACTCTTTATAATTGACTTTATTCTGTTTGCCTACAAAACGAAAGAAAAGAACAACAAATTTTCTCATTCGTAACTCTCTTAAAAAAAAGTGTAATTTACACGCAAAGTAGAAAATCAAACAAACAAACACACTCACTTTTTTTTTTTTTAATAATCGACACTATTCTATTTGCCTACAAAACGAAGAAATAGAACAACAAATATTTCTCATTCGTAACTCTCTTAAAAATATGATTTGGGTTCTATATTCATAACATGCTGCCATTCCTTTTTTTTGTCATAGTTCTTTCAAAGATTTTGCTGCTGCATTGTACTGTCTCGTATGTAGTGCACTCGCCTTTTCCCGCTCATTTTTGTATTCTCTTTTAAGCTACTACCTACAAAAATTCTTAGATATGGACCTCTTTGATTTAAACAAAAATTCTTAGATATGGACCCCTTTGATTTAAACAAAAATCTTAGGTACGGACCCCTTCAGTTTAAGCAAAAATTGTTAGATATGGACCGCTTTAAAATAAACAGAAATTCTTAGAGTCCACACGGACGGGGCGTGCTGATTTTCGTTTGTTATTCAAACATTGTAGATTGCATTTGTGAATCAGGTCTGTAACTCATTATTTTCATGCACAAATTGCTTCAGGGTTCATGGGGTTCACCTGGGTCAACATGTTTCTGAACACCGTGATAGCCGCTGAACGTTGTTTCTGTGTGGTCAGTCCACTGCGTGCACAGCGCATGCTCAGCACGCGCACCCTGGCTGTCGTCATCATCCCCGTTTCCATCATCATTCTGACTGGCATGCTGGTCATTGTTGGCCCCATGCATACTGAGGCCTGCGTCATAGACCCCCAGACCAACAAGACGTCATATACCATTTACGTCACTGAGTACGTTGATATCGGCTTTTCTCTCATTTTTTTGTTTGTTCATATTAAAAAAAATAAGGTTTTTGCTGTCTTTCTTTTTTCTTTCATCGTTTAATTCCGCTTTGTTGTTGTATCTTTTATATCTAAAAAAAATCTGATCAGCTCTGTAGATAAATGTAATGAACATCAGGTAAAAACGGTAAGAGAAAGAATTCTGATTATACTTCTAGTGTGTTTTGGTGAGATACACCATTTTGTTTGCATATACAGAGAGAGAGAGAGAGAGAGAGAGAGAGAGAGAGAGAGAGAGAGAGAGAGAGAGAGAGAGAGAGATTTTAATCCTGTTTACCATTTTCCATCCTACAGATATTACATGAAAAAAGGAAATCTTGGACATCATTGACATCTTTGTCTACGCAACAGCCTTGCCTTCTATTTTCTTCGTCGTCAGCGTCGTCACCACCATCATCATCACTGCCACCAAACTGCGGTCAGCAGTCAAATGGAGACAAACAAACCTCCTCTGCCACCGGAAGCTCAGAAAGCATGATGGCAGTGACCCGGATGTTGGTCGGGACCTCAGTGTTGTTCATCGTGTGTTTAACTCCCCTTCTTATGGTGCAGGTGACCATGTTCATGGTTCCAGAGCTGCAGTTTGGTGGTCACTATCACAATTTCACGACAGCTCTTTGGGGGATCGTTTTTTATTCCTGTGTGGGAACTCATCACTCAACTTCTTCATCTACTATAAAATGGGGTCTCGTTTTCGCCAGACTCTGAAGCAGATCCTGTCATGTGCAAAAGACAAGCATTAATGAAGTCTTTCTCCAACAATATGGAATCTAATAACTCAGGGCATATCAAAAGGCAGGTTCTTCCCTTATTTGGATACAACTGTTAAACATTAAAGTGAGAAGATCAACTTTGCTGTGTGTGTGTGTGTGTGTGTGTGTGTGTGTGTGTGTGTGTGTGTGTGTGTGTGTGTGTGCTATGAATTTTGCGTGTTTCGTTTTTTTTTTTACAAATGTCTGGCCTAAACACGCGTATACACGGGCTCACAAACACATTACACGTCTGTCTACATACACATACTGGACATTCAGGAACAGGCTCACATAAGCCCACAGATCACCCCCCCCCCCCACACACACACACACACTCATACACATGTACCCACACCCCCACACACCCACGTTTTTCGCGTACACTGTGCACACACAGACCACACAAGTACAATAGTTACATGAAATCAAATTACGGAACGAAACAAGAATAATTCAAGGGCGATTTCAAGAAGTGAAAATTTCTCTATATTTAAAGGCCTTGTACAAAAACAAAGAAAAATTCTTAACAACTGCTGCAGAAGTAGATGAACAAGTAGGCTCAGTTTAAACAAGGATGGCTGTCTGTAATATTTAGGCTTAATAAACTTTTCTCTGATGCTTATGAGAGCTGGACAGGACAGGACGAAGTGTAATTCTGTTTTTCAATTGATTTTTTTACATAAAGGACAAAGCATGTCATCATAATCATTGCATATGCGATATCTAAAATAATGAGTGCCAATGCAGATATTCCTAGCCTGAATTTTGCTGTTACATGTTTTAGGTGCCTGTCCATATCTAAGGTTAAGTACGTTTTCAAGTCATGAACATCACAAAAGTTCCTGTAGAAATCAAATCTGCCACTGTTATGAATATGATCAGTCCATTTCTGCCATCTGCAGTCAACCAACCGTTGACGGAAAACACATAAAAACTCTTTAGTATTACCAACCCCTTGATTCAGCCAAACAAATCCAAATCCGTATTCAAATAGACAAAGGCGCACTTTGGACACCCAGTTACTTTTGCCTTTAGCATCTAAGTCATACAACATATTGTACGCCTTACGAGGAATTCTAAAATCTTCCATTTGTAACAGTTTCAGCCAGTAGTAGCAGATACATCTGACAGCAGAAGTAATGTAAATGGGAAATCGATTAGTTTCACCGTAAATTAGATCATTTGGGGGAGTCCGTCTATCTACACCAAGAAACCTTTTCAGAGCAAATATTTGAACAGATTCACAATAGATAGCCGCTTTTTCGAGCCCCCATAGCTCAGAGCCGTACTGTACAATCGGTTGAACCTGAGAATCAAATAGCTTTATAAATAACATGAATGAAGAATTATTAAGAACATGTAACTTTTCATGATACAAAGCACAACATTTTTCGCTTTACTCGAAAGGTCTTTGCATGCGCCAACAAAACTCAAGCGTGTTGAGAATATATTCCTAAATATTTATATGCATTGACAACTGGCATAGGAGTACCATCGTATACCCACCTTTCCCTTACACTTAAATAACCACCTTTACGAAATACTATGATATTGCTTTTTTCCATGTTAACTTTCAACTGCAATGATCTAGCGGCACGTTGCAAGCTATTCAATTGTGTTTGCAACCCTATAACAGTTTCGGACATCAAAACAACATCGTCGGCCAACAGAAGGATAAACAATTCAAAAGCATCGAGCGATAATAAAGCACCATGTTTACCATTGTTGATTACATCAAGAGCTAACTCATAATAAACAAAGAAAAAAAAGATAGGGCTGCATGCATCTCCCTTCTTGACTCCTCTAGAACAATTAATATAGTCAGTAAGTTTCGCTCCACAACGGACTCTGGTTCTTACTCTATCATACATACTTCTAATACATCTATGGAGTTTACCTTTAATACCATTTTTTTTTTTTCAAAATGGGCCAGAGGAAATTTCTATTAATGGAGTCAAACGCTTTTTCGAAATCTATATAAAAGCTACGTATAACTTCCTATTGTAAGAAAACTGCTTCTGCACAAGTGCAAGCAATGTAAACATGTGATCAATTGTTGAGTAACCCTTCTTGAAGTCTGCTTGATAATCACCTGTGATATTATTTTCCTCTACCCATTCTTGCAGTCGATTATTAATAATTGTCCCAAAGATTTTACTACTAATATCACTAATAGAGATCCCTCTGTAATTGTTGGGGTTATTGGTCACCCTTTTTAAAAATTGGCAAAATAACTGATTCAGTCCAGTTTTCTGGAAACATACCTTTATCAAATAATATATTAAACAATTTCAGAAAGAAATGCATTACCTGATCAGAAGCATGTTTAAATAATTCACCAATAATGCCGTCAGGGCCAGCCACCTTGCGATTTTTCAAATTTCTACACGCTAATACTACTTCGTCTTGTGTAATTGGTCGATTCATGTAACTGTCATTGTTGTCATCAAGTGTTTGGTCAACACATACGTTACTAACATCAGACTCTAGAAGAGCCTGGAAATGTTGAAACCATGTTTCAATACTGATGTTATTCCTGGGCTGTTTTCTTTTGAAAGAAGTCCTCTGAATAGTATCCCAAAATTCCTTTTGACAGTTTATAGATGATACAAGTTTTTGAACTAAAGAATTGTTGAAGTCTTTCTCTTTTCTCTTCAATAAATGTTTTTATATTCTCGCCTAGCAACTGAGTAAGCATTTTTATCCTCTGTCTTTAAAGTGCGACGACTAATACGAAGCAACCTCCTGGCTTTTCTTTTACTAGCATCACATTCTTTATCACACCAGTCACAGGGTACTTTGTTACTATTAATATATATATACCCTCATCATGCAGTCTGCACTTTCTTTCATGCCATCACTAAACATGTTTAGCGCATAATTTATATCCACATTTAATAAAGTTATAACAACATCTATCTTTGTACGAATTCCATCACTACATAATGTACTACGAAACAAACTAGCGTGTTCATCATTCCAGACTAGTTTTTCTATAACATGTTTTTCTACTACTTATTACAGGCATGTACAGTATTTTCTTTATGAAAAAGCAATAGAAAGCGATACAGGTAAATGGTCAGAATCTATGCGTTCTAAAACATTAAGCATACATGAATCATACAAAAGAGCAAAAAGTTCTTTAGAAAATATGAAATAATCGACAACACTGGCACCAGTTTCAGACATGTATGTATAGCGCCTTCAAGGTCACCTTTACACACGCCATTGAGAATGCACAAATCTACAGCAGTGCATATATTTAGTAGCAACTTACCGTAATTATTCAATGTACAGTCTTCGGAGTGTCGATTAATACTGAGAGGCCGGCTATGGAAATGTTCATCAAGAACATCGTTCAAAGATACATCTTGTGAAATGTTAGAGGTTCTGCTATTGAGGTCACCATTTAATATCACATAAACATCCCTAGGTAACAATAAATCAACGAGACATTCTTCAAGTAAATTAATTCCATTATCAACATCAAAATGGGCATAAAAAGGTGAACCTTCTGGAGGTATATAGGAACAAAAGTACAAAACATCCTTATCTATTCCAAATAATCTTTTACGATCAAGAACACACAAAAGTTTTGATAATTATAACGTCGATGATTTTAACGAGGGGAGACAATTCTTTTCTGAATAAACAAATCACTCGCCCTGAACGCCTCCCTTGTTTAGAAAATTTAACAACAGATTTACAAAAGACTTCATAACCAACAAACATATCAGCACGACATTCATCCATAAATGTTTCAATCAAACATATGAAATCAAACTTGTAAATAAACGACATAAAATCACAGTCGGTTAGTTTAGAAATTAAGCCATTTACATTCCACGACAGGAAAGAAAAGGGTTTCTTTACATCTGTACACGCTGTGCCGTTCACTTTTTTGCACGTGTTTTTCACAGTTTGTCCGGACTCTCCTCTCTGACCCACAAAAAAAAACGGTTCACCGTTGACACTGCCACAAGTGACAGGCGATTTTACCCGGTGTAGCGTTTTTGTCAGTTCCTTCTGCCACACAGGTGTAGGTCAAATGTTCATCAAGTGGCCGGCCACCCCCCTATCTGGATTCAACTAATCTGCTTTGGTCGTCGAGGAAATACTTTGTCCCGTCAATGAGGAGATGATCAAAGATCATCGTCGCTCTTTTGCATTCTGACCTTGCTTTCTTCAGATGGGGGGAAAGACCACGCCTTATTTCTCTCTAACATGAGAGGAGAAATCCTCGCCCACAAAGATATTACTCCCTTTTAATTTTCTCTTTGCTCTTAAGATTTTCGTTTTGTCTTTGTAAAATGAACATCGAGCGATGATGGGAGAATCAGGTTTGGCATTTAATCTATGCACCCGATCGAACTCAATGTCCCGTGTCAAATCTAACTTATCAGTTAATAGATCATGTATTTTACCTCCACATTGTTCGCTAGTTTCATTTTGATCTCTCGGGATACCATAGAAAATAAGGTTATTTCGTTTTGATCTTCCTTCTAAATCATCCGTCTTTCTTTCCAATTGTTCAAGTCTCGTAGTGAGATCAGTGTTCTTTTTTTTTGCTAGCACAGCATTCTCTTCTTTTAAAGATCCCACCTCCTCCCTCAGATCCTTCAATCCATGATGCAGTGCAGCGAACTGGTCATTCAAGTCCCTGACACTCCTCTCCATGTCGGTGAATTTAACGTTCATTTCCTTAAATGTACAGTTCATAGAGTCCAACATACCCATGATGTCAGCATTTGTGGGCTGTTGAGGAGAAGTGGGTGTCGTCTGTCCATTGTCCGCCGAAGAAGCGCCAGCCTTGTCCACACTGGTGCTGCATGATGAGCTGCCGAGCCGGGTCTGCTTCATGCTGTCCGACCTGGGTCCGGGGTTCTGCTCCACATCGCCACAGCGTAGAAGCAGTCCACCCCAAAACATCAAGGTGAGGAGCAGGCCAAGGGTTGCACCGTCCGTCCTCGACCGTTGTCAGCATGGCGATCGCAATGGCGGCTCTCTTCCTCGCTCGCTTCGCCATGAAAGAGATGTAGACGGGGACGGAGGATCCACATCTCGCTCTAAACGCTAGTGGTCCTGATGGCATGGTGACTGACTGAGGTACAGGCTAAAGTACAGGACTGTAGAGTGACGGTAACTGTCAGTAGAGACAATAAACTTCGGAGCTCGTTAATGTCCGACTACTCGAACTGTGTGTCCCAGCGAGAGAGAGAGAGAGAGAGAGAGAGAGAGAGAGAGAGTATTACATTCCTTTTCAGAACATACTACAAACAGCTAAGGATGATAGAAGACAACTACAATGCATCAGTAATATCAATATATTATACATATTTCCATGATGAGATTACAATAAACTGAATTGAACAAACAGTACTGAAATCAGTTATCAGTTTGCGACGATGCATTCATAACATCAATAATCATAATTATTTATCATAATGTGTGTGTGTGTGTGTGTGTGTGTGTGTGTGTGTGTGTGTGTGTGTGTGTGTGTGTGCCTGCGTGCGTGCATGCGTGCGTGCTCGCGCGCGCGCGTGCGTGCATGTGTGTGTGTGTGTGTGTGTGTGTGTGTGTGTGTGTGTGTGTGTGTGTGTGTGTGTGTGAGAGAGAGAGAGAGAGAGAGAGAGAGAGAGAGAGAGAGTGAGTGAGAGAGAGAATGCCATCATAATCTCTTCCCCCTTTTTTCTTCTTTTGATATGCTGCCCAAGTCCAGAATTGTTAATTAAATGGCAATACGGTAATGAACAGCCGTAAATACAGAGAGCTGAGAGAGAGAGAGAGAGAGAGAGAGAGAGAGAGAGAGAGAGAGAGAGAGAGAGAGAGAGAGAGAGAGAAGTGTCAATATTATAATTATTTCCCATTGCCTTTTCTACAATACCATATCATTAATATCACTGAGGATTTTGAATAAACAGCAAAAATGCATTAATAAATCAACAGTAATCAGGACGCACATTTGTGATCTAGTAGATCTATGAGTGCTTCCAGAAATCTGTGACCCCAGCAGTTTTTTGTCATGATATGACTACAATCATTGTTAACAAAGTTTAAACATACCTCTCATTTACCATCATGTGGTTAAAAAAATCAGTAGATTGAGAGCAGTATAACAGTTTAAATGTGCAGCGAAACAGGACGTTCGCTCTGGTACATGTATTTTGTATCTAATAATCATGATCTGTTGCGAATTGTGTAATTATTTTTTTTTCCCTGAAGGATTCTGCATTTTGAGTGCATTGGAAATGCAATGGAAGTGTATTCCAAACCAACTATATCATAGTAGGAAAAGCTTGATTTAAACAGGTCTATTCTAATTGTGGGAATCTGAAATTTTGGTCAGTTTCATAGGTTTTAATGTTAAACTTAGACTGAAGAGTCCGTGGGTTGATCAGTACACATTTATTGACAGCAAATATATCTTGTAGCTGAAGAAGCCCCTGTCTTAGCATAATCTCCTTCACTAAGATTTGACGATTTAAAGAACTGCTTTAAAAAGCTTGATTTAAACAGGTCTATTCTAAGTGTGGGAATCTGAAATTTGGTCGGATCCCTAGGTTTTTATGTTAAATGTAGTCTGAAGAGTTTGAACCCGATGCAAACTTTTGCATCAGTACACATTTCTTGACAGCAAATATATCTTGTCGCTGAAGAGCGCCTGCTTTAGTATAATCCCCTTCACTAAGATTTGACGATTTAAAGAACTGCTTTAAGTGCTCTTTTGTAGACACTGGTAAGAGGTTTCATGGCATTAGCTTTAGCAGAGACGAAAAATGTTGAACAATAATTCACTGAAGAGTGAATATGTGCGTGTAGAAATATTTCTGGTATGAAGGTTTAAGAAATGCTTGACCTGCACAGCTGACGTATCTGTCTTGATATTGATTTACATAAACTGTGCAGGTGATACAACTAAGAAAGATTGTTATCAATATGTACACATAAAACTTGATGGCTGCCCACCCTTTCAATTTCTTGATTATTGACAAAAGCAGACGGGGGCTGCGTGACTGTGTTTCTTCTTCTGTGTTTTGTTTATATCAACCGTAGTCTTATTCTATTAGGATTCAGTGACACATGATTTACATCGGACCAATCATTTATGATGTCACCATTCTTTTGTAATAAAGTGAAACCAGCTTCTATGCTTGAACTGCTTATGTGGACAGTGATATCGTCACAGAAGACTTCACATGAACCAACAATATGAAGAGAGAGATCATTTATGTAAACTGAAAACAGCTACAGGCCCAAGATAGAACCCTAGGGTACCCCATGTCGGATGGGTAAGTTTTCTGATGAGTTGCTGTTGAAACAAACGGTCTGTTGACGGTCTTCTAGGAATGATGTGATCAGTTGGAGAGTGTCTCCTGTTATAACATATGATAATAGCTTCGTGCATAATAATTTGTGATCAATTACGTTAATAGCATTTGCAAACTCAACAAACAGTTTTCCCACAATATCTATTACCATTACTAATGTTTAGCAATTGATCTACTAAATTTGTAAGTGTTGTATGACAAGAAAGATTTTTCTTGAATTCTGATTGATTTTCATTTAGTAGACTGCAGTCCAGATGGTGGCAAAGATGTTTATTTATGTGTTTTTCCAAGGGCGTAGACAGAACTGGCAAAATGGATATAGGACTGTACTTCGATGGCTCAGAATTGTCAGTAGATTTGAAAATTGGCATCACTTTTGCAACTTTGTACTGAGTAGGGAAGTGACATTTATCAATGCATTAACTATAAATATAGGTAAGAGTTTCACATGTAACAGATGCTGATAGTTTCAGAATTCTTACATCAGTCCCGTGAAGTCTGTGACTTCCTGTCTGCTTTTAATGACGTAAAGCTTGGTAAACATCACTAACTGTCATGGGCGGAACTGGTGGAGCTAAGCAAATATTCTTAGCATTGCATTTTTTTGTTTTAGTTTTGAAGTCATTTGATTCAGTATTTTTTTCTTTGATAATGTGTTCTGCAGTTGTTGTAAAGAGTTTGCTGAGTTCATTTGGTGTTATGCTGGTTATGGGACCTATCTTTGAGAAGTTTTATTCATAAGTTCATTTATTGCTTTCCATATGGATTTTGAAATTTGTTGGATACAAGTTCATGGCAAAATTTCTTTTTTGCTGCACGTTTGATTGAACTGACTTTATTTCGTTGCCTTTTAAATTCATCCGACTTCACTTCTGTTTGAAGCTGATCGTCATGTGAGAAACAAGCAGATAGTGTTGCATCAGTCATCCACTGTAGTTGAGTACTATGCCTTACTGTAGGCGTCTTGAATGGCGCGTACTTGTCATAAACAGAATTGAATGTGCGTAGCCAGAATTCTAGACCTTCTCTAGATCAGTGAAATCATAAATAAATTCTGAGAGTAAGAAAGTTATCTTCGCGGAATTGTTCAAAAGATCTATAAGTTGTATGTTTGTGGTCGGTTTTACAAATTTGATTCCATTTTTTTGCCATGTAATGCATACTGGAAGGTAGTCCCTGCATCTATTCAAAGGCACACATTTCTCAATGACGCTATGTGGTTCCGACAGATAGATGTGGTCGATTACTGTTTTGCTCGTGGGCGTTACTCGTTGGGCATGTCTATAATTTGGCATACATTGTACGATGAAGACCTATTTCACCATGATGTTTGGCACTGAAATGACCTAAAAGTGTTAGTTCTATAGCATCAAGCGATGTTGCATCCATCAAGGCCGTAAACGTGTCCATCCAATCAGCATTTTCTGCTGGGTTTCGGTACACAAAAACCAATGTTGATGGATTTTGTTCTCTTCAACTTGGTTACTAATCAAACTGCTTCAATTTCCAAACTTTCATAAACGTCGAACATTTTAATGTTTTGTGAAATGTAAATTAATACGCCTGTAGATTTGGATTCGGTGGAATCTCTGCATTACAAATGTATAGCCAGAGATTATGACAGCAGTATCAGGGGTGCTATATATCTGAAAATCTTGGTTCAGTGAATTTAGTGGTGAGAGATGAGAGCGAGACGGAGGGAGAGTGAGAGTAGAGAGACGAGAGAGGGGAGGAGGGAGAAGGAGAGAGAGAGGGAGAGGGGAGGAGAGAGTGTTGGGGAGGAGAGGGAGAGAGAGAGGGAGGCATGTGTGATGAGCCCAGAGAGAGAGGACGAGGTGAGGGAGAGGAGAGATGAGAGGGATGCAGGATGACGCGGTGGGGGGTGCGAGAGAGAGATTTCTGAGGGTAGAGGAAAAGAAGTTAGAGAGGAGAGATGAGGGAGAGAGAGTAGGTAGGAGAGGCTAGAGAAAATAAGATCGAGCTCAAGCGGTATCAGGAGGGAGGGAGAGCGAGAGATGGAGGAAGAGAGAGGAGAGGACGAGAGGAGTTTCGACGAGTGAGAGAGAAGAGGGAGACAGAGAGAGAGTGAAGACAAGGAAGATGGACCTTCCATTGAGAGGAGATCACTAGTGGGAGGAGCACAAAGTGACAGAGGGGGAGGGAGAGGAAGGAGGGAGAGAGATGCGCGGGAGAGCGAGATAGAGGAAAACAGATTGAGGTAGACATGATAGAGACCACAGAGAGAGGACGATGACGGAGAGAGAGAGAGGAAACCCGACCGAAGTCCGATAGAAGAACGAAAGTACGAGGAGAGAGAGAGAGAGAGGAGGTTAGGAGGAGGGGTTGGGAGCGAGAGGGTTAAGAAAGCAGTTAGCGTTAGTAACGATAAATCTGCCCATACTGTGAGACTTTGGCATTAAATCGATAAATAAAACAAATGAGCAAAGCATAAATTGGTACTCCACTTTATCTATAAATCGGCCAGGTACTTTTGAGATATCCCATAAAGAGGGAAAACCGTTTTGGGGGCCCGTAACGCCGTTAGTAACGGCTATTCTCGAAAATAAAAACATCGGGCATCATCCGTGATCCATTATGAACATATCTACAAAAACTTTCAGAAAGATTGGCCCAGAAGGTTTTGTCTGGAGCGACTGGAACACATTTTTGACCGCGGACAGAACACACAGACAGACACACAGACAGACAGGACACACACAGACAGACACACACACAGACAGCATTTTTCTTCCTTCCCATTGTAAAGTACGCCTGTTCAATAACAACTGGGAGTACAAAAACACTAGAGAGAGAGAGAGAGAGAGAGAGAGAAGAGAGAGAGAGAGAGAGAGAGAGAGAGAGAGAGAGAGAGAGAGAGAGAGAGAGAGAGAGAGAGAGAGAGAGAGAGAGAAAGAGGACAGACAGACAGATAGATAGACAGACAGACAGACAGACAGGACCGACAGACAGACAGACAGGTTACAACAATGACAAACAAAGCAAACGTACAAGATGCAGTAGTGACTCATTACCAATGATAAATCTGAAACATTCTCAAAGGATAATATGAGCCTAAAAATGCCTTGTATTAAAATCAATGTAAGCAGAAAATAGAAACGAACACTTCACAATGGGGGAAAAATCGAGGGAAAAGAAAAAAAAAATGTGTACCAAACTAGAACACAGAGGAGAGTGTGAACATAACTCTACCCAAGTAAGACGTAATACGATTCTGAGTCTAAAGAAAGTTCAAATGATAGGCCTACATTTACGTGTGGCAAGAAGAAGAATGATAAATTTCTTGGATACATTTCTTCAACACAGTCTTGTATAAACTAGATTTTTAGCCCAAATGGAAATGAAAAAGAAAGTACATTAATCAAGCACATATTGCTACCTGCTGTATTAATCAGAAAATGAATAGGCCTCTAGTTTTCAGTTTGGAAGAAAAAAAAAAATAAACAAACAACAACAACAACAACAACAACAACAACAACAACAAAACAACAACCAGCAACAACAGGGAAATTGCATTACATCTTTAGTTTACAGTAATGTCTATTAACTTACATTTGTTCGAGTCTATTTTTATTGGCCACATACAGAGACGACACAGACAAGCTCAAAGAGACTGAAAAAAGCGCTGGTAGTTGAAGAATACAAACCCAATCGACACATATATTACCAAAAAGAAAACAGAGTTTGTGAAAGATGCTGTGAACTAGAATATCTTTTCCTAATATCAGAGGTACAATATAATGAAAGCAGCTAAATAATACCACTTGCCTCTAACTTATTTTCGTTACTATATAATTTTCAGTATGTTTTTGCTTGAAATGACACAACTGTAATACAAAGCAAACAATGAAACAACTGTTTAACATTTGCAATGGTGCTCTGTAATCCTTTTGAGTTTCATAGCATTAAAATGGGCTTTTTCCACACAGGTAATTGCACGGCACACACACACACACACACACACACACACACACACACACACACACACACACACACACACACACACACACACACACACACACTTAATATGCAGTTTTACTTAACATGCCCATACGCGCACACGTATGCACACACACGCACATACACAGACATACACAGACATACACAGACACAGACAAAGATAGGTACAGACAGACAGAGATGGACAGGCACACAGCCAGCCAGCCAGCCAGCCAGCCAGACAATCAAATGTGCGTGCGTGCGTGCGTGCGTGCGTGCGTGTGTGTGTGTGTGTGTGTGTGTGTGTGTGTGTGTGTGTGTGTGTGTGTGTGTGTGTGCGTGCTTTGCATGCGTGCGTGCGTGTGCGTGCGTGCGTGCGTGCGTGCGTGCGTGCGTGTGTGTGTGTGTGTGTGTGTGTGTGTGTGTGTGTGTGTGTGTGTGTGTGTGTGTGTGTGTGTGTGCGTGCGCGCGCGCGCGCGTGTGTGTGTGAAGAGAGAGAGAGAGAGCGAGAGAGTGAGAGAGAGAGAGAGAGAGAGCGAGAGAGAGAGAGAGAGAGAGAGAGAGAGAGAGAGAGAGAGAGATTATCTAGACAGACAATGAATATCAGCGTATGAAGACTGAAATAAAAAATCAAGGTATACAGACAGACAATGAAAATCAAGGTATATAGACAGAAAATGAAAATTAACGTGTGGAGACTCACAATAAAAAATCAAGGTATAAAGACAGATAATCAAAATCAAGGTATAAAGACACATTGAAAATCAAGGTATGAAGACGTACATTCAAAATCAAGGTATAAAGACAGAAAATGAATATCAACATATGAAGACTGAAATAAAAACCAAGGTATTCAGACAGACAATGAAAATCAAGGTATAAAGACAGATAATGAATATCGACGTATAGAGACTCAAAATAAAAAATCAAGGTATAAAGACAGATAATGAAAATCAAGGTATAAAAACAGATAATGAAAATCAAGGTATAGAGACACAGGCAATGAAAATCAAGGTATAGAGACAGACAATGAAAATCAAGGTATAAGAGAGATAAAGGTATAAAGAAAGATAATGAAAATCAAGGTATAAAGACTTACAATGAACATCAAGGTATAAAGAGAGACAATGAATATCAACATATGAAGACTGAAATAAAAATCAAGGTATTCAGACAGACAATGAAAATCAAAGTATTAGGACAGATAATGAAAATCAACGTATAGAGACTCAAAATATTAAATCAAGGTATTAAGACAGATAATGAAAATCAAGGTATAAAAACAGACAATGAAAATCAAGGTATAGAGACAGGCAATGAAAATCAAGGTATAAAGAGAGACAATGAAAATCAAGGTATAAAGACAGATAATGAAAATCAAAATATAAAGACTTACAATGAAAATTAAGGTATAAAGAGAGACTATGAAAATCAAGGTATAAAGACAGATAATGAAAATCAAGGTATGACGACAGAAAATGAAAATTAAAGTATGACGACAGACAATGAAAATCAAGGTATGACGAGAGACCATGAAAATCAAGGCTTAAAGACAGATAATGAAAATCAAGGTATAAAGAGAGACAATGAAAGTCAAGGTATAAAGACAGATAATGAAAATCAAGGTATAGAAATCGATGATGAAGATCAAGTGTAAAGACAGACAATGAAAATCAAGGTATAAAGAGAGACAATGAAAATCAAGGTATAAAGACGGATAATGAAAATCAAGGTATAAAGAGAGAGACAATGAAAATTAAGGTATAAAGAGAGACAATGAAAATCAAGAAATAAAGTCAGATGATTAAGATCAAGGTAAAAAGACTTACAATGAATATCAAGGTATAAACAGAGACAATGAAAATCAAGGTATAAAGACAGACAATGAAAATCAAGGTATAAAGACAAATGAATGGCTTCTGTTCCATCATGCGTCAAAAGACCCTGTTTTAGTTTATTGTTTATCACATGAGAAATGAGTAACCAATATAACATTTACGTTAGAAATGGAAGAAAAATATGACAGCTAACAGTTTTGTGTTAATATGTTCATGGCTGGAATGAAAAGGAAGAGAGAGCACAGTCTAGAGGTGTGCTACACAGAGAAGGATGATACACAGGTATGTGCACTGATTAAAAGGGCCAGAAACAGCGGCTAGAATATACATGTACATGTAGCTTGTTTGTTTGTTTTGGTTTTTAACGATCTTTGTAAAAACTTTATTTGAAAATAAATAGTGTGTGTGTGTGTGTGTGTGTGTGTGTGTGTGTGTGTGTGTGTGTGTGTGTGTGTGAGTGTGTGTGTGAGAGAGAGAGAGAGAGGCAAGACAGACAGACTGACAGACAGGCAGAGAGACAGACCAGCCAGAGACAGACAGAGGACAGAGAGACGAGGACAAGTGAGAAGTGTATATAGAGAGGGCTCTCTCTCTCTCTCTCTCTCTCTCTCTCTCTCTCTCTCTCTCTCTCCCAAACTGTCCCATTTCCCATTTCCTTTATGCCCACCTGTCATTCGCTCCAAAACAGAACTCCTCCATCGAAGAAACACTTACATTACTTCGGACCAGGCATCTCTAGTAATATGCTGCTGTTTTGCAGGACTCGTATTTGAAAAAAAAAAGTTGAGCATATAAAATACGAGTAACCCAGTAACAGTGTTTTCAGACCAAAGTCGTCCACCAGTCGCACCTAAGTCCTGGAAATTGATCTTCAGCTTTGTGGTGATGATATATGTAGTCTGCTCTTAAGGATAAGCGCTGTGCTACATGAATTTAGGACATGTTCTACGGTATGCTTGCCTCGGCAGGGCGGGCACGGAGGGTCATCTCATCTCCCCAGTTTCAGCAGTTTTTTTTGATTCGAGGGCAGGGAGTCATATACAGATCTTAGGATAAAACTGGTTCTGTAATCTGCAGGCTTTCTGCCATCATTTGCTTGGTTTCCTTGTTTTTTCCAAGAGTCATCATACAACATTCTAATGCCCTTGACCGGTTCGTCTGTCAGTACTGGAATGCCTTGGTTGGCTGTAGCGAACGTAACTGTTTCAGTTATTTTTTTCTCTCGAAAGAGACGAATTTGGTAATGCCTTCGGCTTGAAACTTACCTTAGATGAAGAAAATGAATTGTCTAAATTGTTTCAATATTTTGTGTGTTTCACCTTTGTAGGTAGAGATAACAATTGTGTCATCCATGAAAGCTTTTAGAGGGGGGGGGGGGGGGGGGGTACAAGCGGTATCCATTCCCGAACTCTAATGAAGCTCTATGCCTGGTGACTGCTGTCATGATGACCTCCATTGTCAACACAAACATTACAGGAGAAGCTGCACAACCCGCTGCTGTATCAGCTTTCTGTTTGATCCAGGCTGTCGTGTATTCCTTTGTGGAGAACCTCGTTGAGAAGATATTAATATACTTCTTCACATTTCTTGAATGCACTTTGGGATGCGATACATCTCTAGGCAGATAAGTCATCATGTATGGAGCTGATCCATAGGCATTAGTCAGATCAAGCCACACCACGTCAGTCCCGTTTTGTCTGCCTTAGCTCTTTGAATTACCTCCACAACCATAGCAGCTTGCTCTACACAGCCAGACACTCCCAGGGTGCGTCCCCTCTGGACTGACCCATCTGAATACTCATTTTATGTGATGCATTAAAGCAGCCTCACTGCTACAAGGAGGTTTTTTTTTCCGGTCAACGTCTAGAGAGAATATCGATCTTAGTGGTTGATGTTTCTCGAGTTCTGTTTTTTCGGAATGTACATCCTGTTGGCTTTAATCCACTGCTCACTGATCTTCAGGTTCCTGCATGCTGATCGTATCAGTTTGTGGAGCCATTCAAAGGATACAGGGGACATTTCTTGCTTTCTTGACCAATTTTGTGACCCAATGTAGTGCTTGTGGATTATCTCACAGTTTGGGTTACTTAGATGGTAGCTAAGGATAAAAGTATTTTTGTCGGAATTCAGACAGCGGCTTACTGACTGTTTTCAACAAAAATGGCAGGCTCCTACTACAGAGAGAGAGAGAGAGAGAGAGAGAGAGAGAGAGAGAGAGAGAGAGAGAGAGAGAGAGAGAGAGAGAGAGAATGATAATGACAATGATGCTTTATTTTATAACGGTAAAAGTATAGGCTTAGTTAGCCAGTTTTTCATACTTGCCGTTACTGTTCTAGTTCTAAATGATACAATGTATGCATCAAAACATGATCATAGAAACAAACAACACCACACCAGTGAAACTGACAATAACAGCCACCACCAGGAAGCAACGTCAGTGAAAATAAGCAAATGAAAAAAAGCAGTTTAAAGTACAACAAAAACAATGGAAGCAAAAGAGAAAAGCAGTTTAAAGCACTGCCAGAATAAATCAAAACCAATCAAAACAAGAAAATAGCGTTTAAAGTTTTAAAATGTCTCTATGTGACAAAGAAGAAAAAGGAAAAAAAAAAAAAAAAGGGAGAAAATAAATAAAAAAAGCAAACAAAGGCAAGTATAAAAGGAGACACATTAAAAGGCGTCTGTCTTGCATTCATACACTTACAAACTTACATACATACATACACACATACATACATACATACATACATACATACATACACACATGACAGACACGCGTACACACACACACACACACACACACACACACACACACACACACACACACACACACACACACACAGAGAGAGAGAGAGAGAGAGAGAGAGAGAGAGACAAGGGGGGAGAGGTAACAGAACAAAAACATTTCCCTCTTCCTTTCTTGCAAACAAATAGTACACTTTCATTCCTAGTGTGTATCGAATCCAAAGTTAACAAAAACACATAAATCGTAACATTTCGTTATGTCTTCACCTCACGCACAGGAGTAATGCAGTAAGGTTTAAAAAAAAAAAAACAAAAACCTTCAGACTGACTCGACCATCCACTCAATCAAATGATGACATTGTATTTTACCGATCTCTTCAACATGAAAAAAAAAAAAAAGACTGACTCGACCATCCACTCAATTAAATGACGTCATTGTATTTTACTGATCTCTTCAACATGCGATGAATGATAATATTCATTCAGATATCTCTGATAATGTATTATCTTAAATTTCACTATCCTTCATCTGTCTAATTTTCAACGCTTCCGCGATGAATTTCGCAACTGATTTAGTTACAAGTTCATCATCTAATGATAACACACCAACGACATTTTGTCTTTTCGCTATATCTAAGTGGAAAAATGAACAATTTGTCCGCACTTCATTAAGCAGTACAGTGGAACAGAAAGTGTTCTTCGTCATCAATAATATGTCTACATGCAGGACAAGGAGATTCTGTGGATGTTTCACATTCAAACCATCTTTTGTTCGCATTAAAACCTAAAGTTCTCAACCTAAATCTTGCGTAATTTATTCTGTGCCATTTATCTGTTATGACATTGAGAAACTTTTCAGAATGGCACACATTCTTAAATGAGAAAAAACCAGCGATAATTTTTCTTTACTTTTTCCATATCTGAGTGCCAATTCTGTTTAAAAAAGAATAAATAAGCTTGTCTTTAAATTCCCGCAATAAACTGTTGCTCATTTCCTACTTCCTGGGTCATCCACACTATTCCAAAACCTGTTCTGAAAGGACTTTCTTTACTTTATAAGCCCAGTTTTCTTTACCTTTTTCCATTCCTAAAAGCATCATATCATAGGCTTGCCTGCTGAAACGGGACTGGGGTAGCTTCAAGATCTTCAACCAGTACTTAATACATTTCACAAATGTACTTATATACAAAGGGTATCTGCCCATTTCTCCATATAAAACGGTGTTGGATGAATGAATAGGTGCTTGAAGGAAACGCTTCATAGCACACGTATGTACTTTTTCCATCTGCAAATTTTCATGTAAGCCCCAAATTTCAGCTGTATAAGTAAGAAGAGGTTTTATCTGTGTATCAAACATTTTCCAAAATATACCAGTCTGTACAATTCAGTTTTCTTAGGGATTTCAGAATTTCAATAGTACCTTTTTTTCCTTTCATCAGAGATTCTTCCCATGCGTAACGGAAAGTTAATTTTGTAGAAAATGTCATTCCAGATATTTATATGAATTAACTACTTGAACATCTGCATTTCATAGGGACCATTTTTCATACACTGATAGGTGACCACCCATTCTAAGACCACTATATTTGTCTTATCCACGTTACAGATAAACCTAAGCGATCTGCTTCTTCTTTCAATACATTTAATTGGTTTTGCAAACCTACAACTGTTCTGGACAGAAGAATAACATCATCAGCATACAGTAGTAAAACTAATTCAACTGCTCCAGTTATCATATGGATACTATGTCTTCCTTTGCGGGACAATTCCAACCCCAGTTCGTTTATGAAAAAAGAAAACAACTGTGGACTTAACAAGCATCCTTGTTTTACTCCATTTGGACAATCAAAATAATCTGAATACTCACTTTTCACACGCACACATGCAAGCACTGAGTTGTAGACCCCTCTAATAGCCATGTATAATTTACTATTAACACCACTTTTACGGAGTACATTCCACAGAGCATTCCGATTTACAGAGAGAGAGAGAGAGAGAGAGAGAGAGAGAGAGAGAGAGAGAGAGAGAATACACGGTACAACTCTTTTAAAGACATATTCCGCCCGGAGAAATACTCAAAGACTTAACACATGAATGGCACCATGATAATCTGGCAAGGTTTAGACCAAGAACCCTCGGGATCTATGCGAACAGAAGATGGTTTGACACAAATCCTTCTGTTGATGTCATGTGTCATTTATATCTTAAGTGGCGTAGAAAATGAAAGCCACCTCTTGTTTGACTTTAGGGCATATAAGGCTTTACATTAGATATCCATCATTTTCAGAAATATAACTTGAAAACACAAAACTTACTTCGGATAATTTCATCAGCAAACGGAGATACCATCAAATCACTTGCAAAGTCTACTGCCGAGGCACATGACAAAGGGAGACAATCCTTTCCTTGTGAAGCAGTTTCTTGACCATGAATAAGCATCGGACGACAATTCTAAAACTTACAACATTTAGTGTTACACGTTGTCATAATATTCAGTCATTCCCCTGACCGCTGGGGTCGTTGGGGGGACGTGATGAGGCAGCCACCATTTCTCTCTAGACTCTTCTGTTGGTGGCTGTCTTGAGGAGATCTGGCATGGTCATTTGGTCCAGTCCTTTATATTGTCGGACCAGCTCTTTCTCTGCCATCCTCGTCTTCTGGCCCTTTCTTACTTTTTATCTTGAATTAATATTGTCCTGTGTATTTCGTCCGTAACGCATCAAGCTGGATTAGTCTGGCTGCAGCTAGATTGTTGTTGTGGAGCGGTAGCCTTTTACTTCTGCTTCTTTCTTTTTATATATGTGTATGTGTGTGCGGTATATTTGTATGCCCGTTTGCAAGAATAGTCTTAACTTCCCTCCTTGGCACGGTCAAATAGGCTATTGTCAATAAGCTGCCAAATCAGTCACTGTCGTTTAATCTATTTTTTTTTGTTGAAATGAATCGGCGCTATTCAAACACACACTAAAAACCCCACACAAAACAATGTCGCTCGTTTTCATTCCGAATTTGCATGTTTCCTTGAATGCTAAAACATATATAGGGGTCTACTGATCATTAAAAAGATATACTATATTCATTTTGACGGTCCCACTAACCCAGTACAAAGAAAGTAACTCAGGGCACTGTTGGACGTGTGTCAGGCAGTAAATGTCAAAAACTCACAAACTCTCTCTCTCTCTCTCTCTCTCTCTCTCTCTCTCTCTCTCTGAAAACTGGAGAAAAGATAATGCAATGATGCAAAAATGGCTGCTTAAAATAAATGTTTCAGCAAATTATTTCCTCAAAAGGATATACCAGACCTATCTCGAAAGCAGTTAATCAGATGTATTAATTAACTAACTGTGAAAAGCAACTAGCTTCTTTAATTTTTTAGTGAACCAATTTATGGGCTAAAGGATTCAATAGTAATTTTTCGACTGTCCCTCCTAAAATCATTGAGGTTCATGACAAGTTGATGTTCATGAAACATTTATTTGAAATCCAAAAATACACAGTCCAATAATGGAAAGAAGTACAGAACATAGATGAGTTATATGAGGATCTGGGTTCATCAAAACAATGTAATTCTCAAGATATGGATGATCTAGACAACAAGTCTGCATATGGATGTGCCAGTTATCTCTAAATACCCATCTGTCTGTCTGTCTACAGTCCGTCCGCCCATCCGTCTTTCTGTCTGCCTGGTTGTCTGTCTACCTACTTCCTACCTAACCT
>JADBJO010012903.1:0-2500 GCA_016801955.1 Conus betulinus | reverse complement strand
ACACCAACGACATTTGTCTTTTCGCTATATCTAAGTGGAAAAATGAACAATTTGTCCGCACTTCATTATAAGCAGTACAGTGGAACAGAAAGTGTTCTTCGTCATCAATAATATGTCTACATGCAGGACAAGGAGATTCTGTGGATGTTTCACATTCAAACCATCTTTTGTTCGCATTAAAACCTAAAGTTCTCAACCTAAATCTTGCGTAATTTATTCTGTGCCATTTATCTGTTATGACATTGAGAAACTTTTCAGAATGGCACACATTCTTAAATGAGAAAAAAACCAGCGATAATTTTCTTTACTTTCCATATCTGAGTGCCAATTCTGTTTAAAAGAATAAATAAGCTTGTCTTTAAATTCCGCAATAAACTGTTGCTCATTTCCTACTTCTGGGTCATCCACACTATTCCAAAACCCTGTTCTGAAAGGACTTTCTTACTTTATAAGCCCAGTTTTCTTTACCTTTTCCATTCCTAAAAGCATCATATCATAGGCTTGCCTGCTGAAACGGGACTGGGGTAGCTTCAAGATCTTCAACCAGTACTTAATACATTTCACAAATGTACTTATATACAAAGGGTATCTGCCCATTTCTCCATATAAAACGGTGTTGGATGAATGAATAGGTGCTTGAAGGAAACGCTTCATAGCACACGTATGTACTTTTTCCATCTGCAAATTTTCATGTAAGCCCCAAATTTCAGCTGTATAAGTAAGAAGAGGTTTTATCTGTGTATCAAACATTTTCCAAAATATACCAGTCTGTACAATTCAGTTTTCTTAGGGATTTCAGAATTTCAATAGTACCTTTTTTTCCTTTCATCAGAGATTCTTCCCATGCGTAACGGAAAGTTAATTTTGTAGAAAATGTCATTCCAAGATATTTATATGAATTAACTACTTGAACATCTGCATTTTCATAGGACCATTTTTCATACACTGATAGGTGACCACCCATTCTAAAGACCACTATATTTGTCTTATCCACGTTAACAGATAAACCTAAGCGATCTGCTTCTTCTTTCAATACATTTATTGGTTTTGCAAACCTACAACTGTTCTGGGACAGAAGAATAACATCATCAGCATACAGTAGTAAAACTAATTCAACTGCTCCAGTTATCATATGGATACTATGTCTTCCTTTGCGGGACAATTCCAACCCCAGTTCGTTTATGAAAAAAGAAAACAACTGTGGACTTAACAAGCATCCTTGTTTTACTCCATTTGGACAATCAAAATAATCTGAATACTCACTTTTCACACGCACACATGCAAGCACTGAGTTGTAGACCCCTCTAATAGCCATGTATAATTTACTATTAACACCACTTTTACGGAGTACATTCCACAGAGCATTCCGATTTACAGAGAGAGAGAGAGAGAGAGAGAGAGAGAGAGAGAGAGAGAGAGAGATACACGGTACAACTCTTTTAAAGACATATTCCGCCCGGAGAAATACCTCAAAGACTTAACACATGAATGGCACCATGATAATCTGGCAAGGTTTAGACCAAGAACCCTCGGGATCTATGCGAACAGAAGATGGTTTGACACAAATCCTTCTGTTGATGTCATGTGTCATTTATATCTTAAGTGGCGTAGAAAATGAAAGCCACCTCTTGTTTGACTTTAGGGCATATAAGGCTTTACATTAGATATCCATCATTTTCAGAAATATAACTTGAAAACACAAAAACTTACTTCGGATAATTTCATCAGCAAACGGAGATACCATCAAATCACTTGCAAAGTCTACTGCCGAGGCACATGAACAAAGGGAGACAATCCTTTCCTTGTGAAGCAGTTTCTTGACCATGAATAAGCATCGGACGACAATTCTAAACTTACAACATTTAGTGTTACACGTTGTCATAATATTCAGTCATTCCCCTGACCGCTGGGGTCGTTGGGGGGACGTGATGAGGCAGCCACCATTTCTCTCTAGACTCTTCTGTTGGTGGCTGTCTTGAGGAGATCTGGCATGGTCATTTTGGTCCAGTCCTTTATATTGTCGGACCAGCTCTCTTCTCTGCCATCCTCGTCTTCTGGCCCTTTCTTACTTTTTATCTTGAATTAATATTGTCCTGTGTATTTCGTCCGTAACGCATCAAGCTGGATTAGTCTGGCTGCAGCTAGATTGTTGTGGAGCGGTAGCCTTTTACTTCTGCTTCTTTCTTTTTTATATGTGTATATGTGTGCGGTATATTTGTATGCCCGTTTGCAAGAATAGTCTTAACTTCCCTCCTTGGCACGGTCAAATAGGCTATTGTCAATAAGCTGCCAAATCAGTCACTGTCGTTTAATCTATTTTTTTTGGTTGAAATGAATCGGCGCTATTCAAACACACACTAAAAACCCCACACAAAACAATGTCGCTCGTTTTCATTCCGAATTTGCATGTTTCCTTGAATGCTAAAACATATATAGGGGTCTACTGATCATTAAAAAAGATATACTATATTCATTTTGACGGTCCCACTAACCCAGTACA
>JADBJO010012902.1:32500-35000 GCA_016801955.1 Conus betulinus | reverse complement strand
CTTTGACTGTTATAAAATCAAACCTGTTTGGTCATGTGTAGTAAATACTATTTGCAGAAGTTTAATGTTCACATGGTGGTAGCCAGAACTGAAGCTTTACTTGGAATTACGAAAAAGAGTGGCTATACGCAAAATATGATCAGATATATCGATCACTTTATTTTCATAGCTAAGATGTGCGTTGGAAAATTTCGACATGGTACTCCTATTCACATTCAGTTCATGTATGAGAAAGAGCTGGATTTGAGAAACTCGAAAGTCAGTGGTGAAATACGTCATCGTATATGTACCTATCAGAATGTTGAAGTGATGAACTGTTGCCTACAAAAAGGAAAGAAATGATTAAATAAGAAAAAAAGAAAAAAGAAAAGAAAAAAAAAAAAAAAGAGAGAGAGGGGGAAAAAATAGGAGGAGGAGGACCCCGACTGTGGGGGCAGAGGAGGGATAACTGGAGCGCATGCAATATTCACACATTGATTGTGTTTGATTGTTTAATGTGCACTTTGCCGACTCCTTCCTTCTTGCCCCTACCTGAATAGAAGACGGTAAGATAAGGAAAAGTGGTGGTAGAAAATAGCGAGAGAGACAGACAGATGTGGAGAGAGGGAGATAAGAAGAAGGTGGGAGAGAGGAAAAGAGGATAAAGAGAAGGCGGTGATCGAGAGGGAATGGGAGAGAGAGGGAGAAGAGAGGGAGAGAGAGGGAGGGAGGGCTGGAGAGAGAGAGAGAGAGAGAGAGAGAGAGAGAGAGAGAGAGGGGGGGGGGGGGGGAATTAACAAATAAGCGAAAAAAGAGAAAATTTCCAACCTAGCAAAGATGGAGAGAGAGGGAAAGGGAGGGAGGAAGGGAGAGGGTGAGAGAGAGAGGGGGGTGTAGTGAGGGGGGAGGGGGGAGTTGGAGCGAGAGAGAGGAGAGAGGAAGGGGGATCAGGAGAGGGGGATGAGGGGAGGAGGGGTGGGAGAGAGAGAGAGTGGGGAGGGGGAGAAGAAGAGAGAGAGAGAGAGAGAGAGAGAGAGAGAGAGAGAGAGAGGCAGGAAGGGGAGGGGAGAGGGAAAGGATGAGGGGGAAGAAAAAGTGGTGAAATGGACATTCAAAATAAGTGATCACTGTGGGAATTGCACGCACTCTGGTTGGAGCCCCACAAAAAAAAAAAAAAAAAAAAAAAATCCAAAAATCGTTCAATAAAAACACATTCATTCTGTGTTTGGATAAGTCCCCGGAAGGAATGAGAGTTAGTGTTCAGACCTACCTCCTGAAGGTCTAACGTGTGTGTGTGTGTGTGTGTGTGTGTGTGTGTGTGTGTGTGTGTGTGTGTGTGTGTGTGTGCGTGCGTGCGTGCGTGCGTGCGAGCGTGTGTGTGTGTGTGTGTGTGTGTGTGTGTGTGTGTGTGTGTGTGTGAGAGAGAGAGAGAGAGAGAGAGAGAGAGAGAGAGAGAGAGAGAGAGTTGCATGAGAAGTCCCATTACTCGTACGGCAGAGAGTCGCATTACTGTAATGTTTAGAGTCCATTGCGCCTATCGGAAGACCATCACAGGAACAGACGGTAGTCATTGCTCTTATGTGTGGAGTTCGTTTACTTCTGCCTGTGGAAAGGGGGATTTGTCCCTACTCGTAGACCGTGCTGGTCAAAACAGTAGGCGTTCATTCTAACGCATGCTCCAGAACGTGTGAAACTTTGTCATGGTGTAGAGAGCAAGCAGCGGGATTGTCACACGCACGCACGCACGCACACACGCACGCACGCACACACACACACACACACACACACACACACACACACACAACACACACACACACACGCACGCACGCACGCACGCACGCACGCACGCACGCACACACACACACACACACACACACACGCATACACGCACATGCTCTCACGCACTCTCTCACTCACCACTCACACACACACACACACACAAACACTCTCTCACTCACTCTCTCTCTCTCTCTCACAAAAAACACTCTCTCTCTCTCTCTCTCTCTCTCTCTCTCTCTCTCTCTCTCTGTTGAACTTGAAGGTGTGGTCTCACGTGTTGAGGCACTCGAACGATAGCGCCGTTGACCGGTCGAACGTCGTTTCTCAGACCAGCTCGTGTGAATCGCGCGTGATGGCTTCCTCCAGATCGAGTCGAAACTAAAGATCTTTTTCACCCCCCCCTCCCCTCCATCCACCTACCCCCCCCCCCCCCTTTTTTTTTTCTATTTCTTTCTCTAATTCAGTGTTTAAACCTCTATCAACACTACAACTATTATTGTCACATTATCAAAAAAAAAAAAAAAAAAAAAAAAAAAATGAAAGAAAGAAAGAAAAAACAAACAAGCAAAAAAAGCAGTATCCCTCTTCTTATTATTTACGTTTTCATCCTCGCCACTATTCTCATCACTATTGCTATTGTTACCTGTATATTATTATTATTATTATTATTATTATTATTGTCATCATTATTATATCAACTCCCATGATCCCCTTCTTAACGGCCTCGTTTTCACCCAACAGC
>JADBJO010012902.1:12500-20000 GCA_016801955.1 Conus betulinus | reverse complement strand
GTTTTTTATCGGAACAGTTTCTGTACCTGACAGGAAACGTTCGCTCAGGCCAGTTGTAGGGACCACGACATTGTTTTCGCGGGAAATCATGGCCGCCGTCCAGGTCTAAGTCTACAGTGATATAACCCGAAAACAGTGTCGAAGTTTTAGTTTGGGGTGTATTTATTGTCCACCCAAACAGCTAAGCCATTTATTGGTCTTTCGTTACATACAGCGGAATAAAGAAAAATTTCCTGTCTAGATGAAAGAAAGAAATCGTAGGCCCAAAACAGAATCCACAAAATACAAACTTTTCGTTGTAGCATGACTGTTGATATCACTAAGGGGGAAGAAAAAGAAAACGAACAGCCAAAGAAACAAAACAGGGGCGGGTTATCCCTAGGGTGACAGGCAATCTCCAAATTGAAAAACAAAATTGAAATTAAAAAAAAAAGAGAGAAAAATAGAAAACGATTCCACAGGAAATAATAATATATTGTGAACGGCGTATCGGCGAATGGACACTGTAGAATTCAGAACCAGTGTTTACAGTCTCACAACCCAGCAGGAACAGTAACAAAAATGCTAGAATGTTATAAAATTGAACAAGAGAATAAAGTGTAAAGGCGTTCTGAAGCACTGGCAGAACAGGCTACACAGAGGCGGAGAACACAGAGACCACGACAGTAGCGAGAGATTAAAAAAAAAAAAAAAAAAAAAAAAAAAAAAAAAAAAAAAAGATAAGAATCACGCGACGCACGTGATTCTCAGAGAAGCAAAGACCCATCTTGCTGAAACCCAATCAAGAACATTTGATTTGGGCTAACTGAGATGACTCCAGGCGGAGAGTGAAATGAAAATTTCAAAGGATGTTAACAAAGTAAATCCACCACAAACAAATAATGACAAGACAAAATACACGACGCGTTTCGACCTCTTAGATCTTCTTCAGGCAAGAGAAACAAGATTCAGGACAATGGAAACAAAGAACGAGTTATCTTGTGCAGTTGGGCGCAAGATTGACGTTGAATGAAGATAAGTGATTGTTCGTTCTTCGTTTTCGTGGGCCTGACAAGACAGATTTTGACATGGCACCAGCTGCAGACAGGCCGACAATTCCATAGGCACAACTTTTCAGTACAGACACTAGTAAAGCGACAAAATTTCCACGAAAACGCGATTTCCTACGAACACGATATTTCCAACGCGTCAACATTTGCCTAAAGACACTTGTTTTTTTTCTCCTCTCCGGACAGAGTAGCATTGTGGCTGAATTCCACAGAGACAGGCTTCTCGCAGACACCTCAGCCAAAACCGCTGCCTCCGTTATGAAGCAAGGGACGGCATTCTCTGATGATATCGCTTCCCGTATGGAAATGGTCCCCCCCCCTCTCCTCCCTACCACCCAGCACCCCCCCCCCCCCCACCCCGCTCGCCGATTTTTCCCTGCTGCTCTCCCCCCTCCCCTCAAAAAACAAAACAAAACAAAACAAAAACAAAAAAAAAAACCAGACTCACGAACAGTTTTGATATTGTTCTCTTAAAAAAAAAAAAAAAAAAAAAAAAAAAAATGGCTTCTTGCCCGCTGTGGCTGTGTGATATCGTTGTTCATTGTTTTAGTTTGAATAATGAATCGTTGCCTCCCATACCCCCCCCCCCCCCCCCCCCCCCCCTCTCTCTTTCTCCGCCTCCTCCCTCACATCCTTCTCAGTTTGTCTGTCCGTCTGCCTCTGTGTCTTTCTCTGTACGTCTCGCCCCTCACATCTTTCCCTATGTGTCTGTCCGTCTGCCTCTGTGTCTTATCTTTCCCTATCTGTCTGTCCGTCTGCCTCTGTGCCTTATCTTTCCCTATCTGTCTGTCCGTCTGCCTCTGTGTCTTATCTTCCCTATCTGTCTGTCCGTCTGCCTCTGTGTCTTATCTTTCCCTATCTGTCTGTCCGTCTGCCTCTGTGTCTTATCTTTCCCTATCTGTCTGTCCGTCTGCCTCTGTGTCTTTTCTCTGTACATCTCGCCCCTCACATCTTTCCCTATGTGTCTGTCCGTCTGCCTCTGTGTCTTTCTCTGTACATCTCGCCCTCACACATCTTTCCCTATGTGTCTGTCCGTCTGCCTCTGTGTCTTTCTCTGTACATCTCTCGCCCCTCACATCTTTCCCTATGTGTCTGTCCGTCTGCCTCTGTGTCTTTCTCTGTACATCTCGCCCCTCACATCTTTCCCTATGTGTCTGTCCGTCTGCCTCTGTGTCTTTTCTCTGTACATCTCGCCCCTCACATCTTTCCCTATGTGTCTGTCCGTCTGCCTCTCTGTGTCTTTCTCTGTACGTCTCGCCCCCTCACATCTTTCCCTATGTGTCTGTCCGTCTGCCTCTGTGTCTTTCTCTGTACGTCTCGCCCCTCACATCTTTCCCTATGTGTCTGTCCGTCTGCCTCTGTGTCTTTCTCTGTACATCTCGCCCCTCACATCTTTCCCTATGTGTCTGTCCGTCTGCCTCTGTGTCTTTCTCTGTACATCTCGCCCCCCTCACATCTTTCCCTATGTGTCTGTCCGTCTGCCTCTGTGTCTTTCTCTGTACATCTCGCCCCTCACATCTTTCCCTATGTGTCTGTCCGTCTGCCTCTGTGTCTTTCTCTGTACATCTCGCCCCTCACATCTTTCCCTATGTGTCTGTCCGTCTGCCTCTGTGTCTTTCTCTGTACATCTCGCCCCTCACATCTTTCCCTATGTGTCTGTCCGTCTGCCTCTGTGTCTTTCTCTGTACATCTCGCCCCTCACATCTTTCCCTATGTGTCTGTCCGTCTGCCTCTGTGTCTTTCTCTGTACATCTCGCCCCTCACATCTTTCCCTATGTGTCTGTCCGTCTGCCTCTGTGTCTTTCTCTCTGTACATCTCGCCCCCTCACATCTTTCCCTATGTGTCTGTCCGTCTGCCTCTGTGTCTTTTCTCTGTACATCTCGCCCCCTCACATCTTTCCCTATGTGTCTGTCCGTCTGCCTCTGTGTCTTTCTCTGTACATCTCGCCCCTCACATCTTTCCCTATGTGTCTGTCCGTCTGCCTCTGTGTCTTTCTCTGTACATCTCGCCCCTCACATCTTTCCCTATGTGTCTGTCCGTCTGCCTCTGTGTCTTTCTCTGTACATCTCGCCCCTCACATCTTTCCCTATGTGTCTGTCCGTCTGCCTCTGTGTCTTTCTCTGTACATCTCGCCCCTCACATCTTTCCCTATGTGTCTGTCCGTCTGCCTCTGTGTCTTTCTCTGTACATCTCGCCCCTCACATCTTTCCCTATGTGTCTGTCCGTCTGCCTCTGTGTCTTTCTCTGTACATCTCGCCCCTCACATCTTTCCCTATGTGTCTGTCCGTCTGCCTCTGTGTCTTTCTCTGTACATCTCGCCCCTCACATCTTTCCCTATGTGTCTGTCCGTCTGCCTCTCTGTGTCTTTTCTCTGTACATCTCGCCCCTCACATCTTTCCCTATGTGTCTGTCCGTCTGCCTCTGTGTCTTTCTCTGTACATCTCTCGCCCTCACATCTTTCCCTATGTGTCTGTCCGTCTGCCTCTGTGTCTTTCTCTGTACATCTCGCCCCTCACATCTTTCCCTATGTGTCTGTCCGTCTGCCTCTGTGTCTTTCTCTGTACATCTCGCCCCTCACATCTTTCCCTATGTGTCTGTCCGTCTGCCTCTGTGTCTTTCTCTGTACATCTCGCCCCTCACATCTTTTCCTATGTGTCTGTCCGTCTGCCTCTGTGTCTTTCTCTGTACATCTCGCCCCTCACATCTTTCCCTATGTGTCTGTCCGTCTGCCTCTGTGTCTTTCTCTGTACATCTCGCCCCTCACATCTTTCCCTATGTGTCTGTCCGTCTGCCTCTGTGTCTTTCTCTGTACATCTCGCCCCTCACATCTTTCCCTATGTGTCTGTCCGTCTGCCTCTGTGTCTTTCTCTGTACATCTCGCCCCTCACATCTTTCCCTATGTGTCTGTCCGTCTGCCTCTGTGTCTTTCTCTGTACATCTCGCCCCTCACATCTTTCCCTATGTGTCTGTCCGTCTGCCTCTGTGTCTTTCTCTGTACATCTCGCCCCTCACATCTTTTTCCCTATGTGTCTGTCCGTCTGCCTCTGTGTCTTTCTCTGTACGTCTCGCCCCTCACATCTTTCCCTATGTGTCTGTCCGTCTGCCTCTGTGTCTTTCTCTGTACATCTCGCCCCTCACATCTTTCCCTATGTGTCTGTCCGTCTGCCTCTGTGTCTTTCTCTGTACGTCTCGCCCCTCACATCTTTCCCTATGTGTCTGTCCGTCTGCCTCTCTGTGTCTTTCTCTGTACATCTCGCCCCTCACATCTTTCCCCTATCTGTCTGTCCGTCTGCCTCTGTGTCTTTCTCTGTACATCTCGCCCCTCACATCTTTCCCTATCTGTCTGTCCGTCTGCCTCTGTGTCTTTCTCTGTACATCTCGCCCCTCACATCTTTCCCTATGTGTCTGTCCGTCTGCCTCTGTGTCTTTCTCTGTACATCTCGCCCCTCACATCTTTCCCTATGTGTCTGTCCGTCTGCCTCTGTGTCTTATCTTTCCCTATCTGTCTGTCCGTCTGCCTCTGTGTCTTATCTTTCCCTATCTGTCTGTCCGTCTGCCTCTGTGTCTTATCTTTCCCTATCTGTCTGTCCGTCTGCCTCTGTGTCTTACCTTTCCCCATCTGTCTGTCCGTCTGCCTCTGTGTCTTATCTTTCCCTAGGTGTCTGTCCGTCTGCCTCTGTGTCTTATCTTTCCCTAGGTGTCTGTTCGTCTGCCTCTGTGTCTTATCTTTCCCTAGGTGTCTGTTCGTCTGCCTCTGTGTCTTATCTTTCCCTATCTGTCTGTTCGTCTGCCTCTGTGTCTTATCTTTCCCTATCTGTCTGTCCGTCTGCCTCTGTGTCTTATCTTTTCCCTAGGTGTGTCTGTCCGTCTGCCTCTGTGTCTTATCTTTCCCTAGGTGTCTGTCCGTCTGCCTCTGTGTCTTATCTTTCCCTATCTGTCTGTCCGTCTGCCTCTGTGTCTTATCTTTCCCTAGGTGTCTGTTTCGTCTGCCTCTGTGTCTTTCAGCTTTCTCTGTACGTCTCGCCCCTCCTATCTTTCCCTGTTTGTCTGTCCGTCTGCCTCTTTGTCTTTCTCTTTGCACGTCTGGTTGTCCGTCTGTGTCTGTTAATGTCTCTGTCTCTATGTCCCATGTCTCTGTCTGTCTGTCTGTCTCTCTTTGCCCTGTGTGTCTCCGTCTCTTTCTGTCACCATCTCGACCTGTCTTTTTCTCCGCGCCGCTCTCTTCTCTCCTTCTTTCATTCCCTTCCACCACTGTTCTCCTCTCTCTCTCTCTCTCTCTCTCTCTCTCTCTCTCTCTCTCTCCTCTGTATCTGTTTTTTTCTCTGTCTCTGTCTCTGTCTGTCTGTCTGCTGCCTGTCTCTCTCTCTCTGTCTCTCTCTCTCTCTCTCACACACACACACACACACACACACACACACACACACTCTCTCTCTCTCTCTCTCTGTCTGTCGTCTGTCTGTCAGTCTGTCTCTGTCTCTCTCTCTCTCTCTCTCGGTCTTTCTCTTACTGTCTGTCTGTCTTGTCTGTATGTCTGTATGTCTGTATGTCTGTCTGTCTGTCTGTCTGTCTGTCTCTCTCTCTCTCTCTCTCACGCCATCCCCTCTTCCTGTCTTGCACTCAGTATCCTGATGCTGTTTTTGATAGCAGCCACAGACTGTTTTGCTCGTTTATATTAAATCGCCCGGACCCGTTTTGATTTGTTTTTGTCCTAAGTTTTAATCTCTTTGATCCATCACACATCACACAGAGAGAGAGAGAGAGAGAGAGAGAGAGAGAGAGAGAGAGAGAGAGAGTCATTTTGGATGGCTCATCATCTCCTTATAATTGATTTGACTGTAATTCCTTGTCATTTCTTTCTTTCTTCTCTTTTTTTTTTTTGTCACCCACCCTCTCATTTCCTTTGATTTGAGGGGGCACAGATAGTTGTTTTTTTTTCTTCACTGAGAAGAAAAATTGCCGCTTTTGAATGTTACTTTTTTTTGTGTGTGTTTCTTTCTTTTAGGATGTGATCATTGTCATAGGCTGTTTTTTGTTTATTGTCGTTATCGTTTACGCAATTGTGCGTCCTTCCTATTATCTCTGTCCCCGAATATTTCATTGTGTTCGGTCCGTTTGCCAACCGTTGTATCTTTTCTTCTCGTCCATTTCTGCCGAAGATTCTCTCTCTCTCTCTCTCTCTCTCTCTCTCTCTCTCTCTCTCTCTCTCTCTCTCTCTCTCTCTCTCTCTCTCTCTCCTCCCCCTCTTACACCAGTGACAGATTTCATTTGTATATAGAACTGCTTGTTACGTTCATAATATGATAATGCTCAGCAGAATTTTGTAAGCAATTAAGGACCAAAACAAATATTAAGTGCCAATGACTAACTAGTTTTTACACCGGGTAACTCAGACTGAATGGACATTTTGTTTCAGATACAAATTTTGTAACGATGACGATCTGGTGTGGCCATTACAGCAAGATATGAAAAGAAGATGAAATACGTTTTGTTTTCGGTTGCCAAAGACTGAAAGAGATTAGAGAAGAATTGGAGCCTAAATTGTAGAGACAGTCTTGTTTAATCTTTCTTTCTTAACGGCATGCACTAAACCAGACGTTAAAAACACAGTTTTTCGTTGTTTCTCTATAAGGTTTTCAAATATGAAAATAAATTGGATGTTTCCTGATTTTACATGAAGGGGATGCCGTAGTCATTTTCATAATATCCGCTCCTCCTCCTCCTCTTCTTCTTTGTCTTCCTCTTCCTCCTCCTCCTCCTCACTCCTCCTCCTTATCATCCTCCCACTCCATGCTCTTCCTCCTCGTCCTTCTCCTTTTCTCCTTCTTTTTGTCGTAGTCGTTTGTTTGTGTTGCTGCTGCTGCTGCTGCTGCTGTTGTTGTTGTTGTTGTTTGTTGCTGTTGTTGTTATTTTCTTGACTGTTTTGGCCATATTACATGATTAATACAATACCGCAGAATAAGAATGGTATATTTTAATATTAGGCTTTGCCCCAAACCCTTCGCTGATAAAATTGGGGGAATCTCGAGTCTGTTCGTTTTCTGTGTGGTTTTCTGTTTCTTTGCCTTCGTCGCTTTACATCAGACCGCACGGAACCCAGATCAGAGCAGACAGAAGTTGGCATAATAGAACGCAGTATTATTCGTCATAGAGCTGGGGGGGTAATGGTAAAGGTAATGTTGTTGCTTACAGCCCAGCCGACCGCAAAAGGGCCACACATCAGGGCTGTCACCGCGTTGAAGTTAACTCACAAGTCATTTAAAAAAAAAAAAAAAAAAAAAAAAAAAAAAAAAAAAACCACCTCATTCACACAACTCTTTAAAAATACCTTCAAAAATAAATAAAGAAAGAAAAAAACCTCGGAAAGAAAGTTAAAAAATCTTTCCTCCTTAAAAAAGAAAGAAACGTCGAAATTTTGTTAACAACCTCCCTCAGAAATTCAAAGACAACAAG
>JADBJO010012902.1:0-7500 GCA_016801955.1 Conus betulinus | reverse complement strand
CAATGATGCCCCTTCTCCTCCTAAACCTGACAAAGCAGCTGGCTGGATGTCATATTTTCTACGTGAGCCACATTGCCATTGACGGACGATAAACCGTCTCCTGAAAACACCCAGCTTGAGATTCAGCGCGGGTCAGTGAACTTGTGCATGTGTGTGTGTGTGTGTGTGTGTGTGTGTATTCCAAAGAGAACTCATGACGTTTTTGCCTGGGTGGGAGCGATACAGGCTTGGGGGGGGGGGGGGGGGGGGGGGCCAGCTGTCAGACACAGAAGAGTGAGAGGTGTGGAGACAGGCCGAGGAGTCGGGTCCTCAGGCATGGCTGCCTTCTCTTCAGCCTGAATGTATTGTCTTTACTGTGGAGATGGTATCGTGGACGGCTCAGGTCAGACAGAAGTTGACGGGCGAACGGAAAGGATACGAGAGAGAGAGAGAGAGAGAGAGAGAGAGAGAGAGAGGAGAGAGAGAGAGAGAGAGAGAGAGTTTTGTGTGTGAGAGAGAGAGAGAGTGTGTGTGTTGTGTGTGTGTGTGTTGTTGTGTGTGTGTGTGTGTGTGTGTGTGTGTGTGTGTGAGAGAGAGAGAGAGAGAGAGAGAGAGAGAGAGAGAGAGTGTGTGTTGGTGGTGTGTGTGTGAGAGAGAGAGAGAGAGAGTGTGTTGTTTGTGTGTGTGTTGTGTGTGTGTGTGTGTGTGTTGTGTGTGTGTGTGTGTGTGTGAGAGGAGAGAGAGAGAGAGAGAGAGAGAGTGTGTGTGTGTGTGTGTGTGTGTGGTTGTGTGTGTGTGTGTGTGTAGACCACCCCCATCCCCACCCCTCGAACCCACACTTTGAACGACAGAGAAGAGATAAACCAATATCAGTGAGAATTCTCTTTTAGAGGGACATTACCCCCCAACGAATAAAGGAGGAAATAAAAGTGAACACGCTGTAGACAAGACCAGAGAATCTGCCATGAGATAGAAACTTTGTCCATCAAGCACAAGACGTTGGATTGTGTACGTGCTGCTGACATTGTACATCGATCTATGATCAGGGTGTACGGATGTTCGATTAGCGATAGAAACACGAGAAGATTCAGAATGCACCAGGAATCCATACGTAATAATGACAATAATAATGAATACTTATATAGCTCCTATTCTAGGCTAGAGACCAAGGTCTAAGCGCTTTACAATCAAACACTCGCTTGCACAATAGGCTGCCTACCTGGGTAGTGCCGACTGAAGAGCTGCCAGCTGGCGCTTCATTCAGTCGTTTTCCGTGTCATCCAGTCAAATATTGTTCAATATCGCTCATTCAGTTTCCTCACTTCTTCATTCTTTCCATTTCTCACGCTGGGTGCATGCTATGTGTAACGTGCCATCCATACCAACGGCCAAAACTGGCCTCCTCTTCCAAAAGTTGGTGATGGGATTTTGACGTGTGTGCAAGATGTTATGCGTGCGTTGACACACAGAACCTCGGTTTTATAGTCTTTATTCGAAGGACTGTATGGGAAATGGAGTCAGAACCAATGTTAACTCTGAGGGAAAAATCCCCCTGTACCGAAACGGCCCGGCGGAGATTCGAACCCGCAACCCCAGGATCACCAAGATTACGAGTCCGGCGCTCTACCAACTGAGCTATTCTGGCTCCGTGGAGAGATGTGCAAACGTCAATTGTTCCCCATGTCCACAGAAACGCGCCGTGATGAACACTGGATAGTAACGGCGTTGTTCACATCTCTGGTCACGACATATGGGTAATGGGAATCATTAAAACAAAATGATAAAAAAAAAACCCGCAGTGAAATCAGTGCGTAAGACGAGTATCATATTGTACATATATATCCGTATCAATCTCTTCTTTCATACTGAAGTGATAGTGTCAGAAAAATCCATAGTGACCACAGCTTCAGCGTGGCCCTGCTGCCTCTGTCTGTTTGCACAGAATGAGGTCTACGCTTGACCACACTCGGCTCCAGGGAGCTGGCCCGCTGAGGATGTAAACAGGTCCGTGTTCTGTCAGACACACATGACAGCCACGGCGGCTGTTCGGATCAGCTTGCCAGTCAAACCAAGCATTATTTGCCACGCATGCCTATATCTGCATGCATCTTCTTTTTTATTATTTTCCAAAAGCGGTTCGTTCTCTCTCAGAGACAGCGCTGTCGTTCTTTTTCATTTCGGCCGTGTCTCTTCACTTCCACCTCTCTCTCTCTCTCTCCTCTCTCTCTCTCTCGCTCTCTCCTCTCTCCAACACCCCACCACATCCTCCTCATCTTCTTCCTTTCGCAGACAGCCGTATTCCGACTTGTCCCGTATTTTTGATATATATATATATATATATATATATATATATATATATATATATATATATATATATATATATATATCTCAAAAAAATACTGCTAAAACGCCTAATAAAAATCTTAAGGTGCTCAACCCCTTGGGGAGCAACATCTGTTAAAAATAGGGTGATAAAAAGAAGTTTTAAAAACCAACCGATCTGTTTCGAGCCAGCGCTCTCGTCAGGATGATCCTGACGAGAGCGCTGGCTCGAAACAGATCTGTTGGTTTTTAAAACTTCCTTTTATCACCCTATTTTTACACAAATATATATATATATATATATATATATATATATATATATATATATATATTATATAGGCAAACCGCAGGCAGCTGTGGATGGTTGTCGTAAAGGTCCTTACCAGAGGAGACTCTGCACTGCTGGTTTTCAGTGGCGGGGTGTTCTGATCTGAACGTAATGGAGAACATCATCGCCATCGAGCATCCCTACAAGAAACCCTACGACACTAATGATACTTGCTTCGTCATAACCATACTGATCGAACATCCCTGCAAGAAGCCCTTCGACACCAATGATACTTGTTTCGTCATAGAACTATACTGAGCACGTTTCTGCCTTTTTTGGGGGGTGGAGTGGGTGGGAGGGGGGTTGCTTGTTAATGATATCCCGTGCACTATTATGTTACTGGTGGTACTCCGTTTTGTTAGTGTAATCGTCTTGTACCTGGCAGACCCATTGCCAGTGACGCCAACGTTCACCGTTTGACGTGTAGGAAAATGACTGGCGAGTGCTTGGTGGTTACGCTTACTAAAATCTCTCGTGGTGGAAACCCGTAAACAAAAAGGAAACGAACACTGTCTACTACAATCCAGTAAACCCAGTGTCAAAGATTGGGACGCAGTTTTTCGTATGTGCAGGGGATGGCCAGCGCGCGCAGTCTGTGCGTTTTTTCGAGGACGCTGTTTGCAATATTACAATCTCTTTCTTATCCCCACATGCTGATCTGGAAGGAAACTGGATTTGAAAAACAAACAAAACAAAACGAAACAAAACCGAAGAGGAAGTGGGGTAAGGAAGGTGAGAGAGGATGATGTTGGGAAGGGGGGGATGGGTAGAGGGGTAGGAAGTGAGGGAGAATGGTGATCATTCCGCCATGTGGTCGGATGTGGCTCCAACAACTCCACAGAAAATAACAGATGGAAGACCGGTCCTCTCTCTCGGCTTACCCTTCCCCGATCACTCCCCCCACCTCCACGTTTCTTGCTGGTTCTCCTTCCCCCTTCATCCCCCGTCCCCCTCCCCCCCCCCCCCTCACCTTCCTCTTTGCCGTTCATCAGCCTTGTCCTTCTCTTGTGGATGTCATGGGGGAAGGGGAGGGGGGAGAGCAAGAAGGGGATGGACAGGGATGGGGGGAACACACACACACACACACACACACACACACACACAGCATACACACACACATCGCGCGCGCGCTAGCGCACGCACACACACACACACACCACACACCACACACACACACACACAAACACACACACACACACAACACACACACACACACAGAGGGAGAGACATAGAGAGTGCAGAGAAAGCAGCGCAGGGGCGGCGGAGAGAGAGAGAGATAGAGAGTGAGAGGGAGGGAGGGAGGGAGGGGAGAGGAGAGAAGTAAAAAGAGGGGGGGGCGAGAGAGAGAGAGAGGCAAGAGAGGGAGAGGATGGAGGCCCGAGGTGAGGGAAGAGGAGAGACTGAGAGTGAGGAGTTACTGAAGGAAAGAGAATCGCTGTGCAACGGTTGAGTCTGCGGGGTATGGTAGGACTGAAGAAGGGGGGGGGAGGCGGAGGGCGTGGTGAGAAGATGAGAATAGGGGAGAGGAGAGACGAGAGAGGTGGAAAGGAGTGTGAGAGGACAGGAGAGAGACATTCAGACGAGAGAAAGAGAGAGAGAGTAGAGAGGAGATGAGAGAGAGAGGATAGGAGAGAGAGAGATAGCGGATGGTGGCAGAGAAAAAGGAGGGAGACAGAGCGCAGAAATGCAGAGGACCCACAGCGGGGGGAGGTTAAAAAGATTGGGAAGGAAGGGAGGGAAGGGTAGTGGTAGAGAAGACATGGGGGGTGAATTCCGTAAAGTTAGTATCTACAGGGAGAGGGATGGTAGGGGGAGGGGATGAGAAGGATGGATCGGGAGGAGGGAAAAAAACTGTAGATGAGGGAGCAGAGGATCCTCCTTTTATGTGGTCTGATCTCAGACATCTCATCAGCTCTCGATGCTCATCTCTCTCATCTCCTCTATCTTCAGCTGTGGGTGTGTGTGAGTTGTGTGTGTGTGTGGTGTGTGGGTGATGCCTGTCATATTTCTTCTTGCATGGAAATGTGGGCCCAGCGATACGCAAGGAATTTGACACAGTTTCTGTTCATTTTTTTTTTTGCGCCTCGTCCCTGTTTGATGGAATTTTTTAACATCTACATGTTTCTTTTCTTTCGGCTTTTGTGGTTTGTGGATTTGTTTCTTTTCTTTCGTCGTTTGTTTGTTTGTTTCTCTAGTGGTTTGTGTGTGTGTGTGTGTGTTTGTGTGTGTTATGTGTGTGTGTGTGTGTGTGTGTGTGTGCGTTCGTGCGTTGTGCGGTGCGCGCGCGCAGTGTGTGTGTGTGTTCTTTTTCTTGTTTTTTCCGTTTGTGTGTTTTCTAGGGTGTGTTTTGCGTGCTTGTCTTGCTGTGTGTGTGCGTGTGTGTGTGTGTGTTGTTTGTGTGTGTGTGTGTTGTGTGTTTGCATGTTCGCGCGCGCGTGTGATTTGTATGTGTGTGTGTGTGTGTGTGTGTGTGTGTGTGTGTGTGTTTGTGTGTGGGTTGTGTGTGCCCGACACTTTGTGTGTGTGTGTGTTTGTGTTTGTGTGTGTGTATGTGTGTGTGTGGTGGTGTTTCTGTGTGTGTGTGATGTATGTTGTGTGTGTGTGTGTGTGTCGTGTGGGTGTGTGTGTGTGCGTGGTTGTGTGTGTGTGTGTGTGTGTGTGGGCGTGTGATGTGTCTTGTGGTTGTGCCGTTAGGTAGCGAATGTGTGTCGTGCGGCCTCTGCGTGTGCCTGTGTGGTGCGTGTGGTGGTTGTGTGTGTGTGTTGTGCTGTGGTGTGTTGTGCGTGCGCGGCCGCGCGCGCGCGTGTGGGGTTGGTGTGTGGTGCGGGGCGCGTGCGTGCTGATTATGGGAGTGACGTGTATGACGTGTGTGTGTGATGTGTCTGTGTGTGGTGTGTTGTGTGTGTGTGTGTGTAGCTTGCATCTCCTTTTTCTGTGCCACTAAACTCTGCTACATGCCTTAGGTCTCTCTCTGTCAGTATCTGTCCTGTCTTTCTCCTCTCTTCCACCCCCCCCCCTCATGCTCTCGCTGCTCACTCGTCTCGGGATTCTCCCGCTCTCTCTTCTCGGCATCTTGCTCTCTCTCTCTCTCTCCGTCTGTAACAAATCATCTCGCCCTCAATCTCTCTCTGCTCTCTCTCCCACATCTGTCTGTTTCTCTCTCTTCTCTCATCTCTGCGTCTTCCTCTGCTCTCTAACCTCTCTCTTCGTCACCTCTCTGTCTGTGTATCTGTGCTCTGTCGGTTGTCTGTCTCTCTCTCTCGTCTCCTCCCTTCCAAACTCCCCCCCTCCTCACTCTCCCCTCTCCTCCCCCCTCTCTTACACGCGTGCGTCGTTGGGGTGAGTGTTTGGTTTTTAATTTTTTGATAACTCGACGCAGCATGAATGACTGCTCTGTAATCGCTTGGGGGGGCTAGAAAAGGGATGGGGTGAGGGAGTTGGGTGTTCAGCGAGGGGTGACTGACAAGAAGAACCAGCCAAAAAAAAAAAAAATAGACATTTTATGAGTATCGATCAGGCCTACTGTTGTGCAATCATCAGCACTACGTGATCACTGTACACATTCAACGGCCTTCCACCTCCCCCCCCTCCCCCTCTCCCAAGCATCCCCACCACCCTACACACTGCGCTCCTCATCTGCAGTCCCTCCAGCTTCCCTCTGGGCCTACCCCCCCCCCGCGCTTCCCACGCCCCCCCCCCCTTCCCTGTTATAAAAAAGTGGCAACCGCAGCAAATCTCATTAAGCTGACGAGATGGAACTTTGACTTCTGTCTGACTTCGCCTTGTTTGTTCCTTTTGTTTTGGGAGAATTCTGACGGGTAAGTTCTTCGAGTCGCCGCCTACCCTGATGCGTGACGCAGAAATTTTTACCTGCTGTTCTGTTCTTTGTGGGTTTAACTTGAGGAGAGAGAGTAGAGAGAGGAGAGAGCTAGGAGGAGTAGAAGAGAGGGAGAGAGAGAGAGAGAGAGAGAGAGGAGAGAGCGAGATATGGAGAGGAGAGAAGAAGCTTGGATTGTTGATTGTAAGCTTATGTTATTCGGCGAGGTGTTACAGTCTTGGTTGTACTTTCTCAGGCATCTTCCAGAGCTTTGTAGACTTAGAGCATATATTATTACCTCTTCTTCTTTCCTTCTTTTTTTTCTTCTTTTCCGTGCCCTGGTATGAGTGTTGTTTGGGAAAATGAAAATCTGTAAGTTTTAGAGTGTGCGTATGAGATATGCGTATGATACAGAGAAACGGTACACCATGTGTGTTGTGTGTGTGTGTGTGTGGTGTGTGTGTGTGTGTGTTTGTGTGTTTGTGTGTTGGTGTGTGTGTTTGTGGAGGACTAAATGTTTTTTAATTTTTTAAAAAGCTTCCGGCGCTCTGGGCAAGAAAATGACAAATGCGTATTTTAAAAAAGCTGGGGGGGCACAAAAGGAGCGAAATATCATACTCTAATGAAGTATACAGCGTTAGAAAATAAAAGAGATAAAGCAAGCAAACATTCGGCGTAAAACGGTGTGGGGGTGGGTAGGGGGGGGTAGGGGTGTGGGGGGTGTGAAGTCAATGGCAAACTATAAGCAAAAATCCGGCCACCACACAAGGAAATGCTTCCAACATTCCAGAAAATATTATGTCAAGCCTAGCACCCGCACACACACACACACACACACACACACACACCACACACACACACACACCGAAGACATCACACACATCTCACGCCGACATCTGACAACGCACCACCTATTCGCCCGCCCCCCATCCCCGATTCAAAAGACGCATTCCACCAATAAAACAAAAAGAGCACATAACCTAAATACAACTTTCGACCATCGGCACGCAGCTCACGGACGGGGGCGACTATATACGCGTATATCGTGCATATG
>JADBJO010012901.1:0-55214 GCA_016801955.1 Conus betulinus | reverse complement strand
GCCTAAAGCATGAGAACAGATGTCCATTTTTTGCGACATTAAGATTTCTTTTGAAGTCTCGGTTCAGTTTTATGTTAACGGTGCACCGATTTTCGGGCTAAAGTCGGAGGCAAGTGAAATGATTCACTGTCGTTTTTTTGTGATTATTTACTCGCATGATTCAAACATAGATTTGAAGGAGTGTTCGTTACTTCACACATTTTCACAAAACAAAGCTAAAATTTTTTCTGGCTTATAACTGTTAGTTTATTTGAGGGGGGGTCAGTAAATAGTAAATCCATTGTCTTCATATTGATTGGCAGGGAAGGCATTTTTTTCTCGGCAAAAGACAACAACAAAAGGATATAACATCAACAATTCGTATCTTCACAACATTTTTCTTTCATGTCATGACACACAATTTGCTAAGAGTACACAAATGCTTATATTTTATGTCATATCCTTGTGAAGTGGTAGAAAGAATACACCTGAATATTCATTTGAAATTAAAAGGCAGTCCAAGACTTACGAGTTTTATAGCTTAGCCTTTATCCAAATACCTTAGTTTTCTCTATTATCAGCAAAAGAATCTTTCATTGCATCATTACTCAAGCCTTTGTTTTAGGCAAAAACCAAAAAATCTTAATATAATGTATTTTTTAAAAGTCCTTGAATTGACATTATTTTGAAATACAATCTTAAACCCACATTGCGTTCATAACTTCACGTGACACATCAAGCCTTTCTGCATGTAGATATTGCATAATACATTTTAAAATTAGAGTTCTTTTAGCAACGGCAAAGATTTTTACTTGCCACTAGTTTCAGTGTATCCTGTATGGCAGTGCCTGGATAATTGAAACTTATTACAATACATCAAAAAAGTAAGAACAGACGCAGAGTTCTGATCATGTGCACAACTTCGCAACAAGTTATATCATGTATTCGGAATTCCTCATTGTCCAAATCTGAACTGAGGGTGCTGAAAACACCTTGATTTTTGAAGAGAAGAAGCTGTGTGAATTATTATTATTTTTTTTTTTATTGTGAAACATAGTCCAAATGACATTTTTTTCTACTGAGTTCAGATCGTCACATGTACAGTCAGCACAAAATACCAAGTTACTCCGACTGTATTGTTTTTTTCTGTAGATTTCATTGTAAGCAGTTAGATAAGTAGATTACAGTGCTGACTGATTTGTGCAGAAAAATCATTAAGAATAAAGATTCTGAGCTTTCGTTAGTGTTAGGGAATTGAAGATTAGTAGTTTACAATGTTGATTTTTTTTTTTTTTTAAATGATTAATTTATAGTGTTGGTTTAAAAAAAATATTGTAATCACTAAACATCCATGTAAAGTATGAACGCATATGAAAAGCGTCAAATTGTAATTTTTGTTTTTCATGACTACCTTAGAGTAAGGTATTCATTTTTTATTAATGAAAAAATTTTAAAAACTTAAAACACATACTCCAGATTTTAATTTTCATGGTGGGTCTGCATAACAAGAAAATGTGTGGATTCTTAAAAAAAAAAACCAACTCAGATTATGTTGGATATTTCTCTAAATCATTAAATTATATTCCATTAATGATGTTCAATATCCAAATTGTTAAAACTCTTAACCAATAACTATTATGTGATCAGTGAAGCAATCACTGTGTTCACAAAGTTCTGTGTTCAAAAACTAAATACATGAAATTTATGGTTTTATTCCATGGACAACATGTCACCAAACAGATGTTCAGAGTGAACAAGCTCCAGAGTGGAACATTTAAAGGCATACATGTATGCAAAAACAGTGGGCTGATTTATTGAGTTTGTACATGAATGAAAAAATGTATTCATAACATTTGTTCACAAGAATAAAATATTATCACAGTATTCTGGTGTTTATTTTAACTCGTTAAATGGAAGCAGCATGATTTTAGAGCACTCTCATTTTCTGTGGCAATACCCTGGAGTTCCCTGCTGTTCCATGTATGTCATACCCCTTCTTATCTGTTAAACTCTAGTTGCAGAATACCCCTGAACTATAACTGAATTGCTACATGTCACTTAAATACTTTGCTTGTGTACAAATGAGCTGTTCACTGTGTTATATAGTGGTTGTGTGTGTGTGTGTGACATTGCATGCCACTGCCAGTGTGTGTGCAGGGGTGTGGATGAGTGCGTGCATGCAAGTCCATGCTAATGTTATTATGACTCATGAACGCAGAATTGTATGCATTCATGTGTGCTGCATATTATTTTAGATAATGATTTGTTAAAATTAATAAAGTGTCCTGTAGCCTACATTGTAATGATGGGCGCTATAGAAATTGTCCTCAATATTATTAAATCTGCCCTTTTAAAAGTTAAACTGATAGAAACAATAAAGTATAATTTGTCTGCTTGAAATTATGTTTTTATTGTCAGCCTAATAAGTTTACTGTAAAGTTCAATGACATATGAAATTTACATGAAAAGTTATGCTTACCCACTGGATATTTAGTATCTGCCACATGTAATCAATTTTCACCACAACACTGCTTGTGTCAGAAGAAGATGGTTAGTTTTTTTTTTTTTTTTAATTAATATGGATTAGAAATTAAAACATTTTGTTCAGTTTTGTCTCAATGTTTCTTTCTTTCTTTCTTTCTTTTTTTTTAATAAAAAGGCATGCCATTTTTTCATATCATGCAATATATCCAAACTGTGTGGGGAAACGTGGCGCACTCGGTTATAAACTATTCAGAGACAACATATGATAGATTTCTTACCAACTCAGTTAGGCAAGTAAACATTTCCACACACAGTGAATGTCAGTTTATGAATTTAGACTTAAATACCATCACCAGCTTAAGTTAATATCTTGATCAGAATGAAGCTAATGCACTGCCATCACTAGCTAAGTAGCTTGATCAGAAGGAAGCTAGTGCACATACATTTCAGTTGTTGACACCATTTCAGTGTTCATGCTCTGGCCATATCAGCATAATTCCTGAAAAAAATGGATTATTACCACACGCACACTTATACATGCATGCAGACACGAGGATAGACACAGAGACGTGACTAACATTCTATGAACACAATTTTGTTTTAGTTACATGCTCTGTCTTTGATTTTTAGAATGATCACTTGATCTGTCCTGTACTATTGGCATTGTAAGAATAATGCAAGTAAAGAAGTAATTGCCAGTGAGGCTGTCCTGTTAAGAAAAGGAAAACTTGAAATTAACCTAGATCAGTAGATGGCATTGGCAGTGTTGAATGTTTCACATGCATAAAAGTGATGATCATGATGCCTTAATGATGCTTGGATGTGACCATGGAAGAGCACAGCCATTAGAAGTCATTACACTCGTAACACTGCTTCAGTGCTTGCTAGAGCTATAGTATGAATGATTGTATAATGTAGGGAGGAGACCATCCTGTCATGTCATAGGTCATTGATCAGAATTTGATTTAAGCTGTAACTGTTCAGTGTTTAGTGGTTAACAGTAACACTGAGTCCGAGGATGACTTGATATATTGATAGTCATCAGCTTATTAGAGTCACAGCAGTAGGGACATAGTATCATCAAATAGATCATGTGGAGTGTGCCATCATCTGGGAATAGAAGAAACTCTTGTCTGTTCATATTGAATATATTTTTCCTTTCGGCTGCACAGTTTTCATAGTAATTTTTGTTTTAGCAGTGTTTTGTCAACTTCTGCATTTTACTCTCTGTGTGTGTGTGTGTGTGTGTGTGTGTGTGTGTGTGTGTGTGTGTGTGTGTGTGTGCGCAGATGTGTGTGAGTGTGTGTGTATGTGAGAGAGAGAGAGAGAGAGGGGGGGGGGGGGGGGGGGGGGGGGGAGAGAGGGCTTTGATGAATGGAGATCAATACATGTGTTCATTAAATTACTGTTACTAGTCTTATTTGAATCTTATGTTCTTTTCTTTAAATTTTTTTTGGTCATGATGATGCTGTGTTTTCCCATGAAAAAAAAAAAATAGGGAGGTGAATGAAAAACTGAAAAAAAATGTGACTTACAATGTGAATTGCCCATAGTAAAGAAGGTTGCACAGGTGTGTTTGTCTGACTGGGTCACAGAACCTGCAGGTGCAGAACCTTCAGGGTCTGCAGGGCTTCCAGACTGTGGGAGGCATGGCTGGACTCCAGGCGATCACTCCACAGGGACAGATCATCAGCGGGACAGCTGCCCTGCAGAATTTGGGCGCTGTGGCGCTGGCATCGGCTGGTGGCATTCAGGGCATAACTGCTGCCCCTATTCAACAGGTAAATCAGGTACTCTGCTTATCAATTTGTCCATGTATTCACGTTAGTCCGACAAAAACATTCAGGCCTATATTGAAGTGAGAACTAAGAAGTATTAAATCCTTTTCCAGGGAATCATTTTCATATTTTTGAAGATTCTAATGTTGTTTGGGGTAAAACTGTTGATCTAGTTTAAAGCAAATCAAAGGGAAAAATAACAAGAGAGAGAGAGACAGAGACAGAGAGAGAGAGAGAGAGATGGGAAATGTCATTATCGGGCTACATGCTAATTGTATGCTGTAAAGAAATAATGCAATGCCAAATCCTTCTTGTACAGAATGAAGCTCGCCACCTTAAAAAAAAAATTTGGGGGTGGCAGGGATGCCTGCCTCCTTGGGTATCTGATGGTTGGGGAAAGGGATTTTAAAGATTGGCAGTGTGCAGTCTGCCTTTGAAGGTAGATGCTGTGACAATCCTTTCCCAGGAGACAGAGTTGCTCTTAGGTATTATATGTTAGGAAAGGAAGTCTAATTCCTGTATTGAGTGTGTTGTGAGGGGGAGATCAGTATCAAGAGAGTTAGACTGGTGACAGCTGGTTAGTGTGTGGCTGGAGTCAAACATCAGGAGCCCATGGCGGTGTGTTCGAGGTTACAAGGTGGGCCTCCGTGCATGGGATCTCCAATAGGGGCTATGTGTGCTGTATCAGCAGATAGTAGATGTTGTGTTCAGGTGTTCTGGAATACACATCCTGAAGCATGACTCCCGACTTTCTCAGGGGAGTCCACTGGCGTTGGCATGAGGATCGCAGATCAGACTTGCATACTGTAACAAAGGTCAGATTAGGCAATGTAAGCTTGTTTCCTTGGCCTACGCTTACCACGTTTTCATGGACATTCTATGCCAGATCAGCAGCGATGTTGATTCGGAGGTATTTTGTTTCAGCCACACTCTGGGAGTGGTGTTCATACACTGCTACAGGGTGTAGGTCATCTCTGGGGTGGCTGTGTGCTTCATTATGTGCATGAGCTACACTTTTCAGGATGGAATGACATATTCCATTTCTGTTCCTAGAGCTTTATTTTCATTAGATTGTATTGCAGCTACTTAGAACTGTGGCTCACTGGAGTGATTTCTTTGGAAGTATTAGAACTGTGGTTCACTGGAGTGATTTCTTTGGAAGTATTAGAACTGTGGTTCACTGGAGTGATTTCTTTGGAAGTATTAGAACTGTGGTTCACTGGAGTGATTTCTTTGGGAAATATTGCTGAGCACAGAACCTTGTTCTGTTCACCACAGCTGATGATGCTCTTCACATTGATGTGTTTCGGGATCTTGCAAACCATACTCGTCAGACAGACAGACCTGTATTTTATTTATCTTGCATTTCTCTTCCTTCTTGACGACAGGGGACATCTTGCTGATGACTCTTGTCAGAGAACTTGACCGGTGTGACCATCCATAATATTATGTAATGGTCCAGATGTTAATTGGTAACCAGTTTCAGTGGTCTGTCAATCTTCACAAGCAAAACTCTGGGTTCATTTGCTGGCTAGATGTAATGTATTATGCATTTGTTTTGCAAAATAAAACATGTAAACGTACTGTGTTTTTGCATTTTTTTCCCATTGAAATTTGAACTGACAAGGGCACCTAGAATTGCGAGATCAGGAAAGTTGCACACTTTTTTTTGCACAGGTCCGCAGTATCCTGAAGCATTTCATTTTGCACAAAATGTAACTGAAGAAAACTGTGTACATTGAGGAAAAATGAGGTGTGTGTAAAGGTGAAAATGGGTTGATGGATGGATGGAAGAAACATCTCCATCTTGTGTATGAATTGTGATCACACATACATTGGATTGCAGGTGGCGGGTGTGACGGGAAGTGGGACCAGTACTCCAGTGACACCTGGCCAGGCTGTGGCCATGGCGCCGGCAGCACAGAATCAGGCCACCCAGGCTCTGCCTGCAGGAGCTCAGATCATTTGTGAGTTGAGTCATTGGATTCATATATTTATGATTATCATCAAAACTTGTTTACCCATACCATTTTGCAGCATTTTGTACATGTGTTTGGTGTAAATATGACAAATACGACACACTGAAAAGAAATTAATTGAAAAGAAAATTTGGAGACAAAGTATTTGTGCGTTGATCGAACTTGAGGAAGGTAAATGCCGTGGAGGCTTTGACAAAAGAGCGACAACTCTGGCAAACTTTTGTGCGTGAAATCGCGTTTCTTGACAACATGCCCTGAAAAGTCGTAAAGATAAAGAAACAGCCAGAAAACATAAGCATGTGCCAAAGTATGCTGATGAATCAGGTTTGAAAGGAATTTGTATTGGAAAGAATAGGTTTTACTGTAGTCACTGGTGCAAGATCAGGTGGTTACTGCTGGCAAAAAAGTGTCTGCAATATGATGGCAGATGAAAACAAAATGGAGGACTGTCCCCTCTCCCCACTTTTACAGATATTTGGAATTTTGCAATGTAAACAGGTGTAACTGATTCTTTTAACATAGTTACCGGTAATGTAGTATTCGACTGCTGTGATATGGACAATGCATGTTTGCTACTGCATTTTGTAGAAAACGCTCCTATATTGGATTTGGAATACTCTACATGTATCAAATTTCAGCTAACCAGTCTGTATCATGATCCCACTTTTTTTTTTTTTATTTGCAGAATTCAGTGAAATGTGAAATTTTAGAATCGGACGAGAAACATCTTGAAGGAAAAGAAATCAGGGGAGAAGAGAAAAAAGGGGAAGTGGAATATGCAGTGCGTTGGTTGCTTTTTTGACATTGATAATATGTGCCAGCAAAACTATGCTGACGTAAAGTCTTTTGTAAGCTTCAGTAACTAGAAATAGCCATTTTACCATTCCTGTTGAAAGCAAAGCTCTTGAAAAGATGCGGCGATACTGAAAGAGAGGGTCAAGAGCTTTATGCACAAATGTTCTTAGTTGTGGGTGGACTGCAAAAGGGAAGATTTGCGGGTTGATTGTCAGATTTGTGTCATACCGCACCAATTTGAAAGCAAATTTTAGATCTTTTCACCTAGGAAAGGCAGCACATGCGTAATGGTGATGCACACCCTTCACTGTCCTCTCTCCCTTCACTTCCCCTCCTCCACCTCCACTCCCCTTGCCCTCAAGCCCCCATGTGAAAAAGGTTGCAATTTTTTACTTTCCTCATTGGTGGGAACCGTGATTTATGTATTTCCAGACAAAGATGGACACGCACGCACACACACTGACTCTCATGTACCTTCTTTCACACTGTTTCCCTAGAAGGTTAGTGATTTTCCGCAACAGGGAACCATGATTTTGTGCAGTTCTCAGCAAAGATGTACTTAAACTCTCTCTCACTCTGTCTCTCGCACAGCGCATCTTCACACATCCAAGTCTGTGTATGTACATTCACACACCTACTTGCTCATACTTGCACTTATACATCCCTGATGTAAAATTACATTCACAGGTAAGCATTTTTTTTGTGTATACATTTGTTGTGTGTTTTTTTGGTTTTTTTTTTGCAGCCACAACGCAGTTGCAGCAAGACCCAAATGACCCCAGCAAATGGCAGATTGTTGCAACAACACAGGCACAGCCAGCTTTGGCATCCAGCCCTGGCGCCTCTGCCACTGGAAATGCTACACCCTCTCCCTCAGAGTCTACAACCACTGGCAGTCGGCGACTGAGACGTGTGGCTTGTACATGCCCCAACTGTCAAGATTCTGGAAGGTATAGTGCTATGTCTTGGGGGTTGGAATTGTGTTCAGAAAGACATGCTGTTATTTCAGATTTGACACAAGCTTTTCTAGACTGTTAACATGGATGTATATACATGTCTATGTGTGCACACTTTTTTTGAGCATGTGCCATAGCTCCCATTTCTTTTCTATGTTGGAATATCTGAATATTGGTCCTGGGAAGTCTGCTAAACTGGTGTTCACATTGAGGGAAGTTTTGTATATGTACTAACCATATGTTGTATGTAAGCGACATTTTTTTTTTATAATTTCCAAAGGACTAATGTTCTCTCAGCTGTTGAAATCCTTTATCTACTTGGAAAAAGATTATATTTCGTGTTTAGGACCAGTTTTGAGGAGTTTATATATATGTATGTATGTGTGTATATATAATATATATATATATATATATATATGTCTGTCATTGGATTTTAGTCTGTTGTCAAAAATAAATTTTAATTGATCTTGTTAATATTGGGATCCGGTATTGCTTTTTTTAATCATGATATGTAATTTGCTTCTGATTTTTTTTTTTTAAAACACGATTTTAGTGTGATGTAGCCTCCATGGCAGCTTTGGCTATGAATTGAATGAATAACCCACATCAGTGTGTTCTAGTGACTGATTACATGAGAGTAAAATGTGGGCAAAAGCTTAATGAATGTGGGTTGTATAGTATAATAGGTGCCTGCACTTTGTATGATATCTGTTCTCTTCTATGAGAATTAATGAAAAAGGAACGATTGTATTACAATCTTGGTGTGTTGGCAGAAACACAAGTGGAGACAACAAAAAAAAGAAGCAGCATCTTTGCCACATGCCAGGCTGTGGGAAAGTTTATGGCAAGACCTCGCACCTACGGGCGCATTTAAGGTAAGACTGATTATGGTGTGCCTTTTATGGCATGAAAATGACATACAAAGACACTGGCCTTGTGGGTAGATATCATCCACAAAGACGGAAGGTGTTTTTTTTTTGTTTTTTTAGATTTTTAAATAGTAGAATTAAAAACAGTTTCTTTTTGCAAAAGCTTAATGAACATTAGTATAACAGCAGAGGAATGAAGAGAGACTGATATTTTTCCACTAAGAGTGATGATGGTGTTTTGATGACAAGACGAAGGGGAGCCATGGATCGGACTGGCAACACTCAGATTTAGGATGCGATGGTGTGATCTAGAGTGTGTGTTTTTTAAAGTTGCTGCATTTGACATAAATCAAGAAAGATTCTAAACAAAATAAATCAGTATTGGTAAACAACAGCAGCAGCAACAATAACAAATGGTGACTAACTATCTACTAGAGAGAATTGTAGAACTGAGAATTAAGAGTGCTTACTGGTTTTTTGTTGTTTTTCTTTTTTATGGTTTAAATGAACAAGCAGATTAACAATGTCCAGTCATTTTAATCTTGAATTCTGTAATCATTGAAGTACATGTGTAAGCAACACTTTCATGTCAAGCACTTTTGGTATCTGTGTTGACAGATGGCACACAGGAGAACGGCCATTTGTGTGCAACTGGATATTTTGTGGGAAGCGTTTCACAAGATCAGATGAACTTCAGAGACACAAACGGACACATACAGGTCAGTATACTTCTGACTGACCTATCAACTACAGTATCTGTTTTTACCTAACATTTAGGTATCTGTTAAATTTAGTCTTATAGAGTGCTACATAAATATACAAAACTGGGATTTAAAGAATAAAATTGACCTATGCACTGTATTTTTTAATTGCACCCAATGTCAGATGAAAATCTAATAGCAGATGTCCTTGTGTTTATGTGTGTCTGTGCGTTATTGATATTTGTAATATGACTGACTAATGTTGAACATTAAAGTACTGTGCTGTGAGACAGTAGTTTTAGATTTTTCAGGTAATATTGCAGTATGTTTCAATATGAATTAACGGAAGTTTTTTTTTTTTTCCCACTTCATGTGTAATGGGACTGACAGAAGTATTAGTGACAGCAACTGCATGTTAAATTTTACATCATGGATGATTAAGTAGCCCAGGCACCGCCTGATTGATGACATGGCCAACGGTGCAGACCATGCAGATTGGTTTGAAATGAATTTGAACTTAAGTGGCAATGCCTGGAGTGGCCAAGATGTGGCAAGTTAATGTCATTGATTGAATCATTCTTCAGGGCTACACAGTGCAGGTGAACGACTTCATGGTCAGGTGTAAACATCAACACTCAGTTGGTCACATGCACATCAGACTGCCCAACTACTGAAGCTTTATAAACAAAAAGGTGATACGATATGGATATGCAAGATAAGAAAAAAAAAAAACCACCCCCTACTTTCTGTTAAAATGGTATCCAGTTTATTGAGTTCACCTTGTGCTCTGGAGAAGTAAGCCAGTAGATGGTAGGTGTATAGTATTTCAAATTTGTGAGTTAAACATTGAAAAATCTATTTTTTTCTCACTGATTCTAGATCATTATTCAGAGGTTCTTTTGTAGAATTAGCAGTTAAAATGCCTCCATGTTGTGGTTGGCATGTGTTTGCAAAACTGTTTTGTTGGGGAGAAATCAACACTGTCTTGATATGTTGATAAATGTCGGCAGGAATTTCTGTGTTGTTGCTGTGACAGTCAGTCTGAAGTAGCTCAGTCAAGGGTATGAGAATGAAGTCCTTTGGGTCATCGGCCTATAATACTGCTGTGAACACACAGAAAAAAGAACAACAAAGGTACAGAGTGCCATGGCAGGATTGGATATTGTTATTACAGTCGTTCTAGGTGGTCATTGCAGCATTGAACCATGTCTACAAATAAAATTAAGGAATTTTTTTTTTTTTTCTCCAAGTCGCGAAACTTGAATTGATAGTGATTATCATATTAACATCAAAGCATTAACATTAAAGACTGCTAATTTTGTTGGTTGAGGGACAAAAAAAAATAGGTGGGATAGGAATATCATAATGTACTGTGTAATTGCTGAGCATGTTCTTCAGCAAGCACTTGGCTGTACCAAAATCACTCCTTACTCAGCAGTTGCTGTGTATGTGTGTTTTCAGTTTAACGACTACTCATGTAATTTTTGGTGTGGTTGAACAGAAGTTGGTGATGTCAGGAGGAGCAAAAGTAAACTTGCTTCATTCTTGGAAATAGGAAAGTATAATGGGAAAGAAACACCAAATTAAATAACAAAATACAACATGTAATATCAAACGGTTGTACAAAAATCAACAAAGCATGGGTTTTCTGTGTCAAACAAACACAGATGTCTGACTGACAGAACCAGTGCTTGGGGTGATTTTTTTTTTGCTGTATTTGCCATTACACTTTGTAATTTTGTTTGGTGTTTCTTTCTCATTGTATTTTCATATCCCCAAGAATGATGCAGGTATATATATATTGCTGCTTATCTAGTATATCATTGGTTAGAATTTCAATGTCATTATCAGGGTCATCTTCAAGATTACTTTTCTCTGGTTGAAGCTCTGAATGAATCACCAGGTATACATTGCTTTACAGCTAAGCAGTACATGCAGCCATTTTTTTAAGCAGAGTTATGATCAGGTGAGGGAGTGGGTGGGAGGATCTTGTAATTTGAACCGTTTGCAGTCTTCTAATGAAGAACCTTAACCTGGTGTGAGCGTTCGCATATGTACTGGTATTAAGCTACTTCACTTTGACCCTTGTAACTGGTTGAATTTTCTGACTTTGGAATGTATATGTGACACACCAGTATGCGTGTTATACTCAGTAGAGCACCTGTTGACTACCTGTGTGCATGGCGTGGCTTTATAAAAGAAACGCTGATTATTATTGTACTGTTTTGTGGACAGGTGAAAAGAAGTTCCAGTGTGATGAGTGCAGTAAGCGTTTCATGAGAAGTGATCACCTTTCAAAGCATTTGCGCACTCATCAGAACAAGCGTCTGGCCGGGGCAGAAGGAATGAGTAAGTATTAGTTGTGACGTGACCATGTGTATATATTTAATCTATTCCACAGATCATAGATTGTTGAGATCGTTGACAGTTTTGGAGTTGATTTGTGCGCACAAAGAAAACTTGAAGTAGGAATTTTGCTACTGAAAGTAGTTTCAACGATACATTTACATGTCCAAACAAGCGACTTAATTCTGCTTGGCATGAACAATACCTTAACCATCAGGATAATCCAGTAAGTTTTGGGGAGGTAAGGGAGCTAATTCTGTACCTCCGGTCACCTCTGCCCAAGCTCCAGAGTAATATCTGTGTCAACCTATAGGCATTTTGTTTCACTGGAACGTGAGCATCCACCTGCTGAGGGTGATGAGGGTTTGTATTGACCAGACGAAGGTTGTCAGAAGACTGATGGGATGAAGGAATAGGAGGAGGAAGACTGCTGGGGTAGGAAAAGACTGAGGAGGGAGCCTGAGGACCATGTTCCCTAGCTCTCTCTGAAACCTTGACCAAGGCCTCTTTGAAAGTGAAGGACTGTGGAGTGGTGCTCGCCTGACAATTGCTCTGAGGTTGGTTGGGACAAAAATGGAAAGACTGAAAAAAAGAGGACATGTGGAGACCTGGTTATTCACCTATTTACGCATACAAGTGGATATATAAACAGAAATCTTAATAACTTTGAATTAAGGAAGGAAGTACATTACCTGAAGAGGGTGTTTCTCTGTTTCAGAACATGAGGAGGGAGAAATAGAGGAGGAGGAAGAGGAAGAAGAGGAGGATGAGGATGAAAGTATACAGGAAGGTGGCAACCTGATGCCGGTCACTCTGGCAGCTGCCCATCCCCAGGATGCAATGCCATCTTGAGAGACTCTGGCACCATAGACGTGACTGTGATAAAATTCCGGACATAATCTGCCATGTGTGTGTGTGTGTGTGTGTGTGTGCTCCACTGGTTGTTGAGGTGTGTCTCCTGTTGTTTTGGGGACTGATATCTCTTTTTTGTTTGTTTGTTTTATTCCTGTGGAATGCTACCGGTCAAGCAAGTACCTGCCTTGCTTTGTGAAAATGATGAGAAGGTTTGATGCTGAAGTCAGACTTTTGGTGAGACTTTTGATAAGATTAATGACTGGCAGATAATCTAATCTTATGGAAGATCATATTTCCTGTGCATTGGCTGTGGAGAATTTCCATTGCTGTTTTGTTTGTTTTTTTCACAACAATAATCTCATAACAGTTATGAATGGATTTCACAGGAGCATAGAAATTTAGAGATAGCTAGGCCGAGATCAACCATGCTATTCTTTTGTGTGTGTGTGTGTGTGTGTGTGAAAGCAGCAGTAATTGCAGGGTCTACACTCTTACAGAGGTATAACCTGATTTGAATAATGGCTTTTCATCATCAGGGAAAGAGTTGCAGTCACTACAAACTAGAACAGACCCATTCTACACATTGCTTTTTTTTTTTTTTTTTTCTGCTGTCCCAACCTCTGCGCCACCTCAAAAGCAGTGCACCCACGCTGCCCATTCCGACTCCCCGCACAGCCACAGCCCGGTCGGCCCCGTCAAGTCGTCAAGAGGCAACCCACCGGAGGAGACACTGTAGTACTGCCGAGTCACTTTGGTGGTGTTCAGTGGTGCCTGTTCTGATCTAACATACGCAGGACACCACCTACTAAGCCCCCACTGATGACAATAATTGCTTAGTTGTGGAGCCGGCGTGAGTGAGCTCTCCCTCCGGAGGGTGCCACCACGTCCAACGACAGCCCCCATGGACTCGCCGATACCGGTGACCCTGACGGAACCAAACCAAGGCTACAGGCGTAGAGAGGACATCGAAATTGAGGTCACCATGAGAGCAGGGCATGAAGGGCCACAGAATTTGAGACCTTTTTTTTTTTCATGCTGATCGATGAGAATGAGGATGATTAAGATGATGCTATGGATTTCCATTTCAGTCTGAGACTACATGACAGGGCTGTACTTTATGCTTCCTTTCATAATATATCCCGGCGTCAACCAGACCCGAGAGATACAGGCACCTGCAGTGTTGGTCAGGAAATTTGAGCAACACTCTGAGAAACGCATCCATTAAGTGGATGAAACTCGACTGTGTGGTCCCAGTCTTCCCAACTGAGTCCGCAGCAAACTCAACTCTGGGTAGGAGCCGGTCGGGGCAGACAAACCCACATGACTCTGATGGGATTCGAACCCACGACCTCCCAGCCGGGAGTCTGGGATGCTAACCACTTCACCATGGCGGCTGGTACACATTGCTTTTTATTTTAAACTGATATACAGGGAAGGACTAAACTGCTTCAGCAATGAGTTCTGAAAGCCTTGCAGTCAAGCCTCATCAGAAAGGATGATCTGTTCTTTTTCTTGTTCCATGAGAACAGTTGCAGGCAGAACCATTGGTAAATCTGCTTTTTGAAAATAATTGTACATTGTTATAAAGAGTATCCGTGGAATTATCCTGCAAAGTTGAAAATGGAATCACACTCTTGTTACACTGCTAAAAATGTGCTGACTCCCTCAGTACAAGGTAAGTGCAGCACTAGCATATAGCTTGCAAGAGTTTGTTGTAGATCCTGTGGTAGGTGTTCGACTTGCAGACGACAAAATACATCAGGCGGTATTGAAACGAAGAGGATCCTTTTATTTACAAACGTTGAAGAATATAGGAACAAAACAATCCACTGACCTTCAGGTTCAATAAGTTGTACAGGAACTCAATCGTACATGCAGCAGCGAATATTCTACTAATGGCAGCTTCTCGTCGACAAGACTCAAACTAAGTGAAGACTCGAACACTTCTAGACTAGAACTCTTCAACAAATCTCATTTTGCTCTCTCTCTCACGTCTGTCTGAAGCTTAACCAATGAAATTGCGACAACCGTATGCAAATGTAATTCGGTCAGCTTCTACAACATTCTCGAACCTTCGGCAAAGCACTAGCAATTATGGAACCCTGTGAACATTCTGACACAATCTTGAATATTCCAGTCGCATTATCAATCTGTCCGAAAACAATACTGAACAATCAGGCATACATTCACTTTCCAAACGTTTTAAACAAATCAAATATAGCACCACGCTGACTGAAAATACAAAGATCTAAAAGCGATAAATAAAAGGAGGCTCGCAACGCGTCATTATTGCTATGACATCTTTCACAAAATTTCCCCCTCTCTTGTCTCCCTTTTAAATTGTAACACACTCCTATCCTTGCTCTGAATATCAAGATTTCCTTACTATAGTGAATAGATTGAGAGCTACAATTTTTCTACCTCCTGTAATGTATTGATATAAATCACTGACACTTTTAACACAAGATACCATGCTTGTGCCATTTAAATACGGATCAAGTGAATGAGTTTTTCTGATGTTGACTGTAATTTGTCTGCTGTATTTGTTTCACCTAAAACTCTTTATTGTACAATCGTTTTATTGCTTTGTTCAGAGAATAAACTTTAAAAGAAAAAAAACTGACATAAAACTTTCGAAAAGTATGTTACTGCATACCACCATGTTAATTCTTAAAAAGAAAAAGCCAAATTACAATACATTCTGCTGGGAAAAAAACAAAAAGTTGGGAAAAAAAAAAAAAAAATAGTACATGATACGGTGTAAGTCCAAAATATATCTAATTTTGTATAGAAATCTTTGTTTCAACGTGAAGAAGGGCATGACATTTTGTGTTAGATGACATGGATAAAATCAGGGGAAAAAGAATAGTTGATATTTATGTCTGGCCATTCTGGTCACTCAGCTGCTTTGTGGTCACTCGACTGCATGTCCATGCCAGCTCATCATATCAGGGTCGCTATAGTCACTGTCTTTATCACCAAAGTTTTAATAGATTTTTGTCACTTTCATTGTACTCTTAGATTTATGTGTGTGTTTGTGTTTTTACTTTGTGGCTGCTTAATCATTGTGAATGTGTACTGTTATTGAGTTTTACTAGTGTTGTTCATCACACTTCATACAAGGTGAAAGTTGATATGATGAAAAGAGAAATTGCCTAAAATTTGCTCATTTGTGAATGAATGCAGATGGCTGCTGGTGAAGTAGAAGTAAACTATTTAAAATGGCAGATCTTAGATCAGCTCTTCCCAGTTGTATATTTCACTAAAATTTATCAGTGGCCTTGAGGTTGAATGATTTTTTTTTCTGTAGTTACATAGCTAAAGTTAATGGAATAAATATACATTTCAGATTTTTCCATTTACATTTTACACATAAAAAAACTCACACACACAAACTGGGATTTAGTCCGTAAAATGGCTGGACCTCTGAGGACAGCCTAGTCTTATCAGCCTTAACCCATTTTCATCTGAGGCAGATGTTTTGAGTTGAGTGTTTGTACCGAGAGCCCAGGAGTTTTTTCATGGCCCCTGATCTGAACCTTTTTGTTTTCCAGTGTGTTGGCCAGTTTCAGGTACCGGACATAAAATGTTTTTTGTTGAAAAAGCTCGTGTTGAAGCTTGAGCCACATTGAGAAGGGATAAGAATAGAAGTTTTTGCTGGTTATTATCAACAATACCCATATGCACCAAAAGGTGGTGCAACTTATGTCAAGTGCACCACCTGTGGGTAGATTTTCAATGGTGGACCAATGAATCGTCCTGACGAACACATTGGATTTGGAAAAAAATTGTGACTTCCTGCTGTTTAGTTTGCTTTTAAGGAATTTCACGATGCAGTAGATTGTACAAATAGTAATTCCTGTTTGAAAACTTTCCTAAATGGAATGGTGAAACAGGTGGGGGGGGGGGGTGGGGGTAGTACATCTGGAGAATCTTAAGGTGGCATTAGGCATAGATTTTAGGGTATTTTCATATCTCAGGTTCTAGACAAGCTATTATTATAAAATTTGGCACAGAGGCAGAACATGTCAAAAGTATTGCACATGCCAATTTATATATATATAGCTTATGTAGAAAAAAATTATTACATTCTATGTCTGAACAACAGTAGTGTACATTTGCCCTTCACATCGCAAGAAAACACAGAATTTCTAAGAAGTTTCAGATGTACAGTGTTCTACCATATGGTCAAAGAAAGCAACTGTCACATCTGATAAGATTTGTCCAATGTGCCACTTTGGAATTCTTAACATTATATGGAGAAGGGGGTGAGGGTGGAAGGTGAGATGGGTGTCAGCTTTGTAATGAATCATGAACAAATCTTGAAATTCATCATTTTCAAAATCAGTGTCTTGGTGATCCTGGTCGGTTATGTTTTAGTTGCAGTTGTAGGACAGTAGTGGTGTGTGTATTAGGGTTTCAAGTGTGTGTATGTGCGGTTTAAATATGTTTTAACTTTTTATGGTCTTTCTTTACCATGTTTATGACAATCTTGAACTTCCTTTAGCGTCTGTAAAGTTTTAAAACATTTTAGTTACTTTTTTTTCCAACCTCACATTCTCTTGAACTGTTCACCTGTAGATTAGTTTTATTCCCTTTGAAATTGTGGTAACTTGTTTGTAATCATCATCTTGACTTACAGGTTTGCAGCATGTTTTTTTTAATAGGTTTTTTATTTCACCTGTTCAGTGAGATGTTTATTGGATTTTATTTGACCTGTTCTTTAGACTGTAAGATATTCATTGAATTTTATTCAACCAGTTCTTTAGTCTGTAACATGTTCATGAATTTCATTTGACCAGTTTTTTAGTCTGTAAGATGTTTATAGACTTTTATTTGACCTGTTCGGTTATTTGCAAAAACATGTGTATTGATAAGATTTGATTTCACCTGTGTCCAGTCAGAGGATTGAAGCTCTCATGACAAGGTTTTGTTTTTTCAAGTCAGGGCAGAGGCTACTGAAGTTTTATCATGGGAACTGAAACAGTTACAAATGAATCATTTCTCCGCATACCAAAGAATGATTTTTAATTTGGTTCACAGAACAAACAGCCAGTTGAAAATATTTGGGTAGTGCCTTTCTCAGTACAGGTTTTCAAAATTAGACATGAATATCATTCATCATCATCATCATCATCATCATCATCGCCTGTTAGCCCTCCTGGGGTATAGGCCGCCAACCAAGAACCTCCAGGCATCTCTGTCCTGGGCTCTTTTCTCCAGCTGGTTCCAAGTCATCCCCAGGTTGCTGATGTCTGCTTCCAGGTCCCTGCACCAGGACCTTGGGCTGACCTCTTTTCCGTTTTTATTGGGGGTTCCATGTCAGGGGCTTGTCTGGTGGTGTTGTTTGCAGGCTTCCGCAGCATATGTCCAATCCAGCCCCAACGTTGTTTCTTGATTTCTTGTTCTGCAGGCAGCTGGTTTGTTCTCTCCCAGAGCTCGTTGTTGTTGATGGTGTCTGGCCATGGGATGTGGAGAATCTTGCGCAGGCAGTTGTTGATGAACACCTGCACTTTCTTGGTGGTGGCAACTGTAGTTCTCCAAGTTTCTGCTCTGTACAATAGAAATGCTGATGTTGGTGTTCAAGAGCCTGACTTTGGTGTTGACTGACAGTTCCTTGGAGATCCAGATGTTCCGTAGCTGTACGAATGCCATGCCCCGTGCTTGTCGATAACACTGCCCAGGTAGGTAAAGGCTTGTACTTTCTCTAGCATCTTGCTATCCAGTTGTGATCGAGTTGGTGCTGAAAGTATTGGCCTTGAGAATCTTGCTCTTGCCTTTAGGGATGTTGAGCCATACTTGTGCTGATGTGGCTGCTACATTGCTTGTCTTTTCTTGCATCTGATGTTGAGTGTGCGAAAGTAGTGCCAGGTCATCAGCGAAGTCCAAAATGTCAAGCTGCATCCAGGGTGTCCACTGGATCCCATGCCTCTCTCTGAGCTGTTGAGGTCTTCATGATCTAGTCGATTGCCAGTAGAAATAGAAACGGTGAAAGCAGGCAACCTTGTCTGACACCAGTCCTCACTTCGAATGCCTTTGTGAGCTGCCCTCCATGGATGACGCTGCAGGTCAGAGCCTTGTACGAGTTTCTGATGATGGTGGTGATCTTGGTTGGCACACCGTAATGTCAGAGACGCTTCCACAGGGTGTCTCGGTCTACGCTGTCAAAGGCTTTCTCGTAGTCGATATAAAGTTGACATACAGGGATGAGTTCCACTCGTTCGATTGTGCTCAACAATGATGCGAAGTGTTGCGATCTGGTCTGTGCAGGATCGATCCTTGCGAAAGCCAGCCTGCTGGTCACGAAGTTGAGCATCAACGGGATCCTTTAACCTGTTCAAAATGATACTGTTGAAAACCTTTACTGGCACTGACATCAGTGTGATTACTCTGTAGTTCACGCAGTTGCTAAGGTCGCCTTTCTTGGGAATCTTTATAAGGTATCCCTCCTTCCAGTCTTCTAGCACTTGCTCCTCTTCCCAGATATTCTTGAAGAGAGGCCAAAGCATCTCTACTGTGGTCTCTCTGTCTGTCTTCAGTGCCTCTGCGGGGATGTTGTCAGGTCCTGCCACCTTTCTGTTCTTCAACTGTTTGATGGCCTTCCCAATTTTCTTTGGTTGGTGCCCCGCAGTCTATGGGCAGGTCTGAGTCAGCCTCTTAGATGTCTGGAGGGTTCTCTGGTGATGGTCTGTTCAAGAGCTCCTCTAAGTGCTCAACCCATCTGTGTTCCTCTGCTGCTCTTTTCCTGTGAGTTGCCTTCCCTCTCTTTTTTATTGGTCGTTCTGGCCTCCTGTACTTTCCTGCCAGCTTCTTGGTGGTGTCATACAGTCCTTTAATGTTTCCCTGTTTTGCTGCTTGTTTCGGTTTCTGTTGCTAGATCATCTACATATTTCCTCTTGTCAGTTCTGATGCTCTTCTTTGCTTGTTTGTTTGCTTCAGTGTGTTCTGCTTGTGCTTTGGCTTTTCTCTATGCGGCTGTTGTTGATTGCCGCACTGTTGCTTCTTCTCTTTCTTGCCGCTTTCTTCTCTTTCCTCTGTTGGATCTTGCACAGGCTGTCTGCCGAGATCCATTCCTTGTGTTGGTGGTGCTTATTGTGGCCAAGCACTTCCTGGCATGTTGATGTTACTGCCACCTTGATCTCCTTCCACTTGTCCTCTAGTATACTGTCTTCCTCTTCCAGTAGTTCTTGCAGTACTTGAAACTTGTTGCCTAGAGTTGTTCTGTATTTCTTGGATCTTGTTAGTATCTCTCAGGAGAGCTACGTTGTACTTGTGTCGTACTGCATGTGCCATCATCCAATTCCTCTTTAACTTCAACTAAGCCTGGCCACAAACGAGGTGGTGGTCTGAAGCCATGTCTGCTCTTCTCTTTGCCCTCACATCCTGCATGGATCTTCTGAATTTCTTGTTTGATGCAGATGTGATCAATCTGGTTTTCTGTTGTGTGGTCTAGTGAAACCCAGGTGGCCTTGTGGATGTTCTTGTGGGGGGAAAACGCTGCCACCGATGACAAAGTTGTTGAGTGCACATAGGTCTGCCAGTCGTTCACCATTCTCGTTCATGTTCCCAGTCCATGGCTTCCCATGATGGTCTCATACCCAGTGTTGTCCTTTCTCATCTTGGCGTTAAAGTCCCCCATCAGGATGGTGATCTCCTCCTTGGGTACTTTTCTAGAACTGGTCCTTGTCAGTTTCCTCACTGTCATTTGTAGGAGCATAGCACTGTATTACATTTATGTTGATTTCTTGGTTCTGAAGGATGCCGTGATGAATCTTGGGCCAGGAGCTTCCCACCCAATAAGCGTTCTCTGAGCTGTTTTAGACGGCATCAGTGACTCCTTGAGTATGGGGGGCATTGTCCTCTTCATGTCCTGAGTACAGCAGCATCTCTCCCGAGGTCAATCGTTTCTGTCCAGACTGTGTCCAGTGGGTTTTGCTGACTCCAAGCAGGGTTAGGTTGTAGTTCTTCATCTGTGACTCTACTTGGAATGTCTTTCCTGTCTCGTACATGGTCCTGATGTTCCATGTTCCGATGTTGGCTACCCTGGTTGAAAGAAAGGTGGTTGGCCATGTGGCTTCCTGAGATTTCAGGCTTTCACCACATGGCATCATACATCTTCTTGTCGAAGACCCATCCTTGTCCAGGGCTGAGGTGTCGATTTGTTCTTTGGTTGGCATTTTTGTAGCTGTGGTTTGTTTTACGGTGTGCGGTAGCTGGCCCCACGCCCAACCCTCCTCCTTTATCTGGGCTCGGCATGATTCCCAAAAGGGTCTCCTGGTGGAGTTAGACATGAATATAATTTTCACAAATTTTGCAGTTTAAGGGGGGGGGGGGGGGGGGGGGGGGGGGGGGTATACTTCGAGCATGGATGGTTAGATTTTTTTTTTGATACATGTATATTTGAAACAAAACAAAGTTTACAAACAAAACAAAAAAAAAAAAATGTATAATTTGAGCATTCTCATTGCATACCTCAGATGGTTAGATTTTTTTTTGATACATGTATATATATATAAGATTATTGAAAAAGAGAACCAAAGTGTGTTTGTAACTGTTAGGTATGGCCATATTGTTTTTAAGTTTGGTGCAGAGTAAAGAAAAACTTGATCTAAACTTGGTTGTTGTAAGTAGAGAAAGGATTTTGTTGGAAATGTACTGTTGTTTGGATGAGTCAGAAATTTGTGTTTGTCTGGCTTCATTTCTTAAAACATTCCAAATCCATATTGTGTGAATGATAATCAATTTGACTGTCATTTCCAAGTAGAATAAAAGTGAAGTGTTTACTGTTGGCAGTTTTGTAGTAAATGTTTCATCGCAGGTAGTTTTTTGCATTGTTCAAGATGTAACTGGATGCAGTTGATCCATACATCCAGCAACAATGTCCAGACACTTGAAGTTTCTTCATTTGGGATTCATGGAAAAGATTTGCATGAAAAAAGCTGTGAATTGGCCAATGAATGGATTTGTTCACTTGTGTAACAGAGTGAGAAAATCTGCAAAGAGACAGTTCACAAGTTGAGTGAAGTTTCGGTTGAAAGTTGACACATTTGCAGCATACGTTAATGAAATATTTGTGGGTGTATGAGTATGAATGTGGATTGATATAAGATTTTTTTTCATTGTTGGTATCCAGGTAATTAGTTTGGGAAACATATTTTTCCTGTTGTTTCTGTCGTTATTTACTGACGCGCATGTGTGTGTGTGTGTGTGTGTGCGTGTGTGTGTGTGTGCACATGCATGTGGGTGGGTGTGCTTTTGGCATACTCATGTTATTGACGTGTGTTTTTGACCCAGTTTTCTACACCTGGTTAACAACCCATTACTATGACTGGTTGTTAAGTGTTCATCCCAATAAAAAACCCTCCCAGTGAAAGACTTGTTACTATGTGTTGTTGTTTAAGCGTTTCTCCCAAATACCAACCCTCCCAGTGAAAGACTCCATTCCCTTAGGCTGTTAGGCCATAGGTATCTATACCTCACGTCTCGCGCCTCATGCTTCACGTCTCACATTTCCTGCTCTGGGCCATAGCAGCTCACGCTGCGCTACTCGCACATGGAAAAGACAAATGTATTGAATTTTGTGTTGCTGACATTACAAAAGTTGATACCAATCTGTAGGCGTTGAGTGAAAATGAGGCTGTCAGGAAGAAGACTGTGTGAGTCGAGGTAGTAATGGTGATAATAATACTGACAGGAATAATAAATAATAATGGTAATGATGATGATCAAATTAAAAAAAAAAAAATCTCCCTTCCTGACAAAATTGTTTTTAGTTGCCTATCTTGCACCAAATTTGATGAAGATAAGTGATAGCTCATTCATTTCTGTTCTCCTGAGTGTTGTGTATCTTGCCTGAAGAAAACCTAAGAGGTCAAACGCATTGTGTTTTGTCTTGTGATGGTTTTGTTTACGTTTTTTGGCAGTGCTTTATCAATAACCTTTCAAAATCTGTAGCCATCCATATTGAACTGGCCAATAGTGACCAGGAACTTGAACCTCACACATCAAAAAAAAGTGAGCAGTCCAACTTCTCTCCTCATGCGTGAACCGTGAAGCGTGAGTGGAGTTGTATTGCCGTACGCAAGAGAGACCATGTCTGTTCATTTTTCTATTCACATATGAGGCATGAGGCGTGAGTTTTTATTGTGAGACGCAAGTTTCTATGGCCCAGTAGCCATAAGTCCTTACTGCTGAACTTGACTTTTTGCAGGGTGGTTTGTACTCATTTGGAAGACTGTAACAATGTGTAGAATGTACAACTTCCATTGCTTCATCTTACTTAACAGGGCTGTCACACTTCGCAGATTCTCAAATTCGCAGATTTTTGAGAAATGACAATTAAAAGAAACGATAGCAAAAATTTTCAAGGGGAAAAAAATTGGCTTGTGGTTAGGGGGAGGAGTGAGGGGATTCAGGAGAGGTGGCGGGAGGGGGGCAGAAGTGATATTGGAATGTTTGGGGTTTGGGTGAGTTTTATCATGAGATTCTGTGTTAACTTCTTTGCCAGAAGGGACCAAGAAGTGAACAGTACACCACTCCTTGTGTAGATCTGTGTCAGATTGAACCGTTTTCTATGTAGGTTTACATTTGGTGGGGGAGGGGGGATGGGGTGGGTGTGTGTGGGTGGAAAACAAGACAGTCTCACATTGACAAACTTACTCGTCAGTTTGATTGACTGTTTTTTTTTTTTTTTTTTTTAAGTTTAAAACCATTTTTTCTTCTTTTACATTGGATGTATTTCCCAGTGAAGAATCCCTCTTATTCAAGGATCCCCCCCCCCCCCCCCTTTTTTTTTCTTTTTTTAAAAACATCTGCCAAAGAGGTTATGTCAGCATCTGTTCGTTTATCTGTTGGCAGGATTATGCAAAAACAGCTGAACTTGTTTTAACTGAATTTGGTGAAAAAACATGGAATATGTCCCAGGACTGAATATTTAAATGCTAGCGGTGATTTCTTAGTGTAGTTTGAATCTAACAACAGATCCTGGATTGTTCTTTATTGTGGTATGTTTTTAATTTACTTCACAAGAAAAACTTAACAAAATTTCTCTATGACATATAACAAGTGGCATGAAATGGTTCCAATGACAGTGAATTAACTTCATATGTCATAGTTTGTTTGCCTCTGTGTACAGTTGCGTGCAAACAGTTGTCTTTGAGTTTGGTGAAAGTCTGTGCTCACCTTAGTGGCCTAGTTTTAATTTAGAATTCCTTTGAAGTGGTTGTATTAGACCTAAAAAAAAAAGATTCTGCAAGAATCTCAGACTTGGATGAGACTTCCTTAGGGAAATTTTTTTTTTTTTTTTTAATTTCTTTTTATTTTCTTTATTTGGGGAAGTCTTTGCAGAGAGTTTTTGTTGTAATTTTACATCTTTCTCTGCTGATCTGGAGTGATCATTGCATACATATTTGGTCGGTATTTAGGGAACATGCTACAAAGATAATCAAAAATACAAAGAGCTTTTACTTAAAATGTGTAATTACATGATCACAAATGGACAACAGGAGTCTATGTGGAAACCGTTTTTGATAATGTGCAATCATGTAATGTAGATTGTGTCATATGATCAGAGTTGCTTGTTGTATACATCAACATCTTTTTGAACAAAGAAGAAGTTATGTAAAGAGATTTAAGTGTTAGGGTTAAAATTCAATTTTCAGAAGACAGACGTGATATCGAGTGTACTTTTCATATGTCAACATCATTTTATACATTGAAGAACTTTTATAAGAAGTTCTAGTATCAGTTTAGTAAGATTAAGTTTGAAAAAATATACATCATCTCTACTTTCTTGCTTTCAGGATCTTGATTGGAGAAATTCTTTGCTGAAAATGCATACTGATCATTTACATCCAGATTATAGTTTTTCAGTGATAACCTTTACTCCCCACTCTCCAGCTACCCAAACTTTTGGATAATAGGGTAAATGACAAAACTTTGGTGCTTGGGAATGAAGTGTGTGGATGTGGGGGTAACAAATGTGCTGGTCACAAGAACATGTATAAATTGTGCTGTTGATGAGAAATGAATATGATGTCCCTGAAAGTCAAAAAAGAGTGCAGCTAAATCTTCACATGATCATGGAGAAGAACTATTTCTGAAATGCGAATGAGTTTTGTTCTATAGCAACTTGTGGGAATAATTGGTGAAGAATGAAACGGACCTGAATAAACTCTCGTTGCATTCGTACTTTTTAATACAATGTGTACACAGTGTTGGTATGTGTGGTTGTGAATGAATGTTAAGACTTGCAGAAATGAATGTTGTAAAGAATTATATTGAAGACAAAATGCTAAAAGCAGAAGAAGCAGATTTGCATCATTTGAAAAAAAAAATCATCATTTGCCTGAATAATATCCAAGGAATTTTATGGAAATATTTTAGCTATATTCAGTGCCTTAGCAGGGGCAGAAGGAGTAGGGGGGTGAGGATAGGCTTTTGATTGTCAGGAGTTGTATGGGCATACACTCTGTGATGTAGGAGTGACAGTTTCTCAGTCGATGAAAATTTACAGGCCTAGTGAATGAATTTGTGCTGTTCAGTTCAGGCCTGAGAAAAATTTCCCCAGGCTGTCCTGACTCAGATGGGGTGCCGCTTTTCAAGCTCAAGCTGATAGTCTGGTTGATTGAAAGAAAAAAAAAAAAAACCCACTGAAAATTGCCTTTGACTGGAGTCTCCAATTGTTTGCAAACTACTTCAACATGATCTTTTCAGGGGCTCGGTTTTCTCAGCTTTGTGAGGATTTCATTGCATAAACAGGGCAGAGATGAACTGCCAGGGTGCAGCAAGAATGATCCTAGTTCAGACTGGTCAAAAAACCGATTTGGCATCAGGATATTCTTCCTTTCATGATTTCCACCCTGCACTCTGTGGTTCAGTATGTCTGAACTTGCTACGAGTGTGAGACGGATATTTCAGCACTTAAGTCGAGTGGGAGAAAGAAAGGAAAGGGTCTGTGCTTGATGAGAGTGATGATGAGGGAATGAAGAACAAATTCTGGGGCCTGGTCACATAGTTGGTTTGGCAACCCTGCTGAAGTGGAAATGCAAAGAATTAATTTCCTATCAAAGTAGAGCACATTGTTGAGCCTTCTCCCTTGCTTTTACAAGCATTTGAAGATCAGCCCTTCCCCCCCACCTCCTCCCTCACTCCAATTGCCGGCATCATAGCAAGATACAATTCATACCCAAACAGTGGTGATCTCAATGAAATTGCATGAAAATTATAACATGGCTCTTTGGCAGCATTCACATTGACAACATTTCTGATACGATTCCAATGCATAAAAGGACCTTGACATTGTTTAGGTGCATTCCCATACACTTTTGTTGATGCAAGCACATGAATTTACAACTAACACATCCATTGATGTGGACACAAATGGTTCTATCCAATTCAGTCTACTCATATATGTCACACAAAGGCTCTGAACACACTTTATTACTAGTTCCACTTCATTGTGAAAAGCAAAATTTGGGTGAGAAAAATCAGTATATGATTTGATACAGTTGAAGATGCATAATAATATAAGGAGACAGCTTATCTTCCTCGGCTGGATGTAGAAGCTTTTCAAGATGCTTTTAGAACCACTACCAGTAGTCTGATAAGACTGGCTTTTTTCATCTGTACTTTGTTCAGTTTTTACTGTCATAAGTGGCCACACTGATGCATTTGTTGCATGAGCAGTGCAGCCTGTTGTGCCTATGAAATGGAGTTTGTTGTTTTCCTGCCTATGCACCTGGGCTTCATTAAATTTTACATGCCTTTTGACAAATAAGTAATGCCCATTCCATCCTCACTAACAAGCATTTTCATGACTACATGGCAAAATATCTGACTTAAAAGTAAATGGTTAATGCATTACCTCTCAGGATATGTGCTTATGTGTCTGAATGTCCAGTCTGTACACATGGGTATATGTGGGTGTTGATACATGTGATGGCAATCTTTTTTTTGCCAAATAATCTTTACATGATTCTTGAACAGAAATCAGTGATTCACGAAAGAGAAAATGGATGCAAAGAGAGAGAGAGACAGACAAAACATGAAATGATGTGGTAGGGCATCATCTGAGCATTGGACATCTGATGCTTGACCAGTTGCTCTTGAAAATGATCAGAATGATTTCAGTGGAATCAGCACCTCGTCCCATTGATATTTTATGAAGTTTAAAGGGCAGTCAGTGTCTATGACCATGATGCGTTGTGATTAAATGATTCAATGGACTTCCAAACACCGCTTAAATGATTCTAAGCCTGCATGTATACAGCTTGATGTTCATTCACAGTATTTACTACTGGACTGTGAAAGTGACTTCCCTTTTGTTTTTGCTGTCCCAACCTCTGGGCCACCTAAGAGGCAGTGCACCCGCGCCCGCTCATTCCAACACCCCATCCACAGCCACAGCCCGGTGGGCCCTGCCGCAAGCCCCCCAGCACCAGCAATCCACAGGGAGCAGTCAATGTCAAGCCGTCAAGGGCAACCCACTGGACGAGACACTGCACTGCTGCCGAGTCACTTCGGTGGTGTTCAGTGGTGCCTGTTCTGATCTAACATACGCAGAACACCATCTACTAGGCCCCCTACTGACGACAATAATTGTGTAGTTGTGGAGCCGGTGTGAGTGAGCTCTCCCTCCGGAGGGCGCCACCACATCCATCCAATGACAGTCCCCATGGACTCACCAATACCGGTGACCCCGACGGAACCAAACCAAGACCACAGACGTTGAGAGGACATCGAAATTGTGGTCACCATGAGAGCAGGGCATGAAGGGCCACAGAATTTGAGACATCTTTTTTAAAATTTGTTTTTTACGCTGATCGATGAGAATGAGGATGATTAAGATGATGCTATGGATTTCCATATCGGTCTGAGACTACATGACAGAGCTGTACTCTATGCTTCCGTTCATGATATATCCCGGCGTCAACCAGGCCCGAGAGATACAGGCATCTGCAGCGTTGGTCAGGAAAATTTGAGCAACACTCTCAGGAACACATCCATTAAGTGGATGAAACTCGACTGTGTGGTCCCAGTCTTCCCAGCTGAGTCTGCAGCAAACTCAACTCTGGGTAGGAGCTGGTCGGGACAGAAAAACCCACATGAGTATGATCCACGACCTCCCAGCCGGGAGTCCGCGACGCTGACCACTTCGCCACGGCGGCTGGTGAAAGTGACTTCCTGTTCAAGGGAAGTAACTAATGGTGTACACCAGGCAGTGTTGGAAGGCAGGCCTAGGCAGGGTTTCCCATTTCTGACTGCTGTGGAGAGATGGTAGGCAAGGAAACCAAGACTTCTCTATGGTAACACTACAAAACAAAGTGTATGTGTGTGAATGAAAGTGTACCTAAGTAGTAAAAGAAAGAAAGAAAGAAAGAAAAAGCACACTCAGGTTTTCCTACGCAGCCTGTCACTTCATCCTATAGATTTGCAGTATGACACATTGATTTTGCTTTAGCTGTGACATTTTGCACTGAGCTTTATATTTTTCAGATGAAACACTTACGTGGTGATCCACCTGACAAAATCTAGGACAAAATAAATGAGAATCCAAGGAGGAAGTAAGGAGGATCTGCCTCATTATATGGTTAGGAATATTACTTCTAACTTTTATCTTCGATTTGTTGACCTAAAAACATTTTAGACCGCACATTTGCAGCATTAAAAAACATACGTGCTGACATAAAAAAAAAAACCTTACTGGGCTTACTTAGGGTTAAAAAAGAATCTCTACAAGAGATAATTTTTTGCTGGTAAAGGTATGCTTGCACAGAAATCTCAAGGTTTACTGGTCACGGATTGCCAGGAATCATAGCACTCTCCACACTCTGCACTGATTAGTTTTTATCATGTTTTTAAAAAAAAAGTTTAATGAATCGATTTATCTTTATTTTGTTTTGTTTTGTTTGTTCAGTTTTTTTTTGGGGGGGGGGGGGGGGGGGGGGGGGGGGCAAGAATCTTTTTTTTTCCAGTGCAGTGACTATGCGATCAGCTGAGCTGTACTAATACTAAAAGAAAAATAATGTTTTTAACTGCTTGCAGCCCTGCCGTGGCTTCCATGGTCATCTGGGCAATAACAACATGACCTGATCAATGAATACAGGTGGACCAGTCAGTACTAGGATGTATTTGAAATCATCGTAACTGCGTTTGTCGTATATATGAGCCATCCTGATTCTTATTAAATGCAACTTTAATTCCTCGCCGATTCTTACAAGCCTTTGTTTTGTTTCGTTTCTTTTTCTTTCTTCAGTCTTGACTGATATCTTAAACTCTCACTTCGCACAGCATGCACATATTAAAATCATTCAGAACGTTACGTTAACCCACGTACACTTGTGCATGCGAACGAAGATAGGGGGAGGGTCATTATTGATGACTTTACCCAATGAGGAAAACGACAAATGGAACCGGTTTCCTACAACTACCCAGAAAGCTTTTCGGCAGCCGTGGCAGGAAGTTTGAAGATGGCGTCCACGTTATCGAAGCAATTCCTTGTTGTTAATCTTCTGCTGTTGTTTGTCCAAGTCTGGGCGGGTATGTTTTCATGTACTCACGTACAGTTGTTATATTGATTTAATAGTGCGCTGACTTATTCACAGTTTACGAACTTTTGCACTTTTTGAGGTAGGCCGGCATCGACGTAGCAGGCAAGGACTGGAACTCCAGTATAGTCGTGGTGGTTTGTCATTGGTTCGCCGAACTTTCATTCTTCAGTTCTTCAGTCCTTCAGTGTTAACATAGTTCTTAGAGAAATTTGTAATTTAGAGTGCTTCTTCTAACACGTTCTTGAAAATTCTTTTGATATGTCATTTACCTAGAGATGACCTGACGTATAATACTAGTACTAATTTTCACAGCTAATCAAGCTACATCAGTCTTAGTTCCAGCGGTTCGAGTTTGTTAACACACGGACTGTTAGTGTTACTATAGTGTTAAGTCAAACGCCCCTTGAGATTTCCTTGCTATGAGAGATGGCCAGATTTCGACTTTCTGTTCAGCACGCAGGAGAGATGGATCAATACTGATTTATTATCGTCAACAACTTTGAAAAGGGATCTTATATTGACTGAGATTGAGATTTCTGAATTTGACGGACAATACTTGAGATTGAGAAAGAGTTTCGGCATTGGTCTTCATCATTACATGCAGAGTATGAGAAAGTTTTGGCATTGGTCTAATCATTACATGCAGAGTACTCAGATTTAAATAACTCTGACTCATTATTTAATTGTATGGGATCATATGAGATAAGTCTGGAGCCTTTTGCCTTCTCAGTCAGGTCTTGATCATGTGAAAGACAGATTGTTATATAAATGATAACTGAATACAGTCATGGCCCAGATGATTAACTCAGTTAGCGTTGTTTAACAGAGGTATGACAGATAGGACTGCAGTTAGCTGGTCCTGTCCTTGTACCCTTGCTGTAATTGCAGCTTTCGAATTCCTGTCATTTGGAACGATTCCTTGTTCAATAGAGTTGTTATATAATGAAGAGTTTTATTTGAATAGGTCTGTAGGGATATTTTATCCAGTCTGACAGAGAGAGAGGGGGGGGGGGGGGGGGGGGGGGAGGAGAGAGAGAGAGAGAGAGAGAGATCTCAAGAGAGTGTGTGTGAGTGTATGTATGTGTGGTGTGTTTGTGTGTGTGTGTGTGTGCGTGAGAGAGAGAGAGAGAGAGAGAGAGAGAAGAGAGAGAGAGAGAGAGAGAGAGAGAGAGAGAGAGAGAGAGAGAGTTTTCAATGTCACTGGTCACTCTGTTTTTTCAGTCTGTTTATTCTGCACTCCTCCTCCCCTTACCCCTTCCCAAACCGAGTGTCTCTTCATCCACAGTAGGTGTTGCAGCATGGATTTTTCTGGATAGGTATTAGGATGTGTATCACATCATCTGCATTTCTGTATTTTCGGAGAAAGACTACATTAGAAAGGGTCAGAATAAACTATGGTAGAGCGCTGGGTTCATCATGATCCTGGGGTTGTGATTTGAATCAGTGTTTGGCCTCAAACTGGGGATAAGTGTTGTTTAAGTACTGTTAATGATAGTGATGATTATAAGAATAATAGCTATGATAATGGTAATGATGATGATGATAATAATAATAATAATAGTAATCTAATAATGATAGAAAAAAATGGTGATAAAAGTAGCAGTATATTCTATCAATTTCTATTCTTGTCCCTCCCTCAGTGTCAGTGTTCAGATGAACATTTTTTTTCCTTCAGATATATACACTAAATTTTGAATTCTGTAAACAGTGTCATGGATATATCAGCTGACAGTAACTCAACAACTTTTCTTCCTTGTTTATGGACCAGAACTTGACCATCTTGGGTCATTTGTGACAGATAAATTTTCTGGATGCTAGCACTGTAGCAGAAGTTTTTTTGCTGGTGGGTTGTAAGAGAAACACTTTGTTAAGCAAAATACTCCTGATTTACTCTCTTTACTCTAATCCTAGAGAGGTGTTTTCAGTTTTCAATGAATGAGAGCATTTATTGGGCTTGGTCTCTTTGACAGAAAAATGAAAGATGGCATGGGGTATCATGGATGGGGTTAGTCATAAGACTGAATTTTGTGTAGACTTTGAGTGTTTGACTGTTAACCATACTTAATTTTAGATTAAGTTTAGGTGTTTGATTTGGTCTGTTGGGGTCTGATTGGGTCTGACGTAGTCTGTATGAGTCCGATAGAGTACAGTTTGTTGTTCTCATGACCATATAATTCCTGTAGTTAAAATAGCAGTAAGTGCAGCATTTAAAGTATTAGTTCTCTTGTTAGTAGTCAGTGTTCAGCATCTCATCAAATCACAGGTAAAGAAGACTTGCACCATTTACAGTGGAGAAGTAATCATAAGACTTAACTTTAGCAAAGGTACGGGGGGGACTGGATCTCATCCAATCACATTTCCTTAAAGAGTTAAGTAATGTCTAACCAAGCCAACATGATTTAGTAAGCATGGGAGGACAGTTACATGTGCCTGATTGTTCAGGACTGGCAATCACTTTTGCCTGCCAAGTGGTGAATACTGTGACCAATCTTTGGGGCAAGAGTTATCATGTGAACATCTGCTGCAGGAAAATGCACGTTCATTGTTGATTTGCCGAAATCAGATAATCATTGTGTAACAGCTGTGTGGTCTCACAGCTTGAATTACCATTTTATGTTCCTGTTTTATGACATCTACATCGTCATGTAACACAGCAAGGGATTGGTTGAGTCAGAAGGCAGTGGCCAGTCAGGAAGGAGCTTATAGTTTTTTAGGATGTCTGGTTTGGGTCATTTAAGGACGAAATGGAAGACAACAATAAATTATGCTTTCTTTCTGGTCTCTTCATCATTTAGCACTGCGTAAAAGTTAAAGTTATCGCCGATTGATGGGCAGGTTTTGTGTAGGTGTCTCCATGACTGGATGTGTTCTGAATGTGGAGAAACAAACTGATGTGATGGCAATTTTTGAGGTTGTGTGTGTAAGACATGGATGCTTTTGTTTGTGTGAGATGCAGTGGTGACACATATTATACCAAACGTGTGTGTGTGTGTGTGTGTGTGTGTGTGTGTGGTGTGTGTGTGTGTGTGTGTGGTGACCATGTGTATGTGTGTGTTGTGTGTGACTGTGTGTGTGTGGAGGGTTGGGGGGGGGGGGGATAATGGTGGGAAAGGAGGAGAGAAGGGGGGGGTGTGTGGTGTGTGTGGAAAGAATGGGTAGGTACATTTCATTCCCTCTCCACTGCCCTTGTTCCATGTCCCATTTCCACAGTCCCTCCCTCTCTCTGGTGCTGTCCTCTCCCTAACCCCCTTACAATTTTACACACACATACACATGTACCCACACTTGTGCTGGCATATGGGCACATACCTGCACACCCCACACCCACAAACACACACACACACACACCACACACACACACACACACACCACACACACACACACACACACAACGTGTTGAAAAAAAGACAACCACAAGATGAAAAACAAACAAAACCTCTCAAAAATGTGTCCTTGTCAGCAGACAGGCCTAACTTTACACAATCATGACATCATTCGGACCATAAGCCATTCTACCATTTGTAATTGCACATGTGTGTGTGTGTGTGTGTGTGTGTGTGTGTGTGTGTGTGTGTGTTTTAAATCAATAATTTCATTAAGATTGTTAACCATCCTGTGTTTAGTTACATCCTTAAAAGTTTGGAATGGAATAATCTTACCATTTAAAATTAGGAAACTTGGGGAGACAATAGATACTTTAAACTAAGATAAAAAAAAAAAATGAAAAGAAGTTGAGGGGGGTGGGGGGTGGGGGGGGGGGGGGGAGTGGGGCTGGATTGTGGATTGTTTCCTAAAACGCGTAATCACTTGTGCAATATTTAGTCATTTGCATGTGTATATATTATTTTGACCTTGTATTATTTAAAAATGGATATTGAAATGTATGTTCCAGACGAGATTTCTACAAGATATTGGGAGTGTCCAAAAATGCCTGATATAAAACATCAAGAGGGCCTACAGGAAATTGGCCAAAGAACTACATCCTGACAAAAAAGAGATGATATGATCTGGGTGGGGAAAAGATTTCAGGATTTGAGTGCTGCTATGAGGTTTGGCAAAATCTCTGTGTGTGTGTGTGTGTGTGTGTGTGTGTGTGTAATTTTACTTTCATGTGTGCATGCCACGAGAGTCTGGCAGGTTGAGTGACAATGAATGCATGTGACATTGTTCACTTCTGTGCTATAAGTCCGGCCTTCTTGGCATTTTAGGCTGCCACTGCCTGTGTCTTATATTCTTTTTCTCGTTCTCCCTCTTTTGAAGTGTTTTGCAGCTTTGTGGTGTGTGTGTGTGTGTGTGTGTGTTTGTGTGTGTGTGTTCACTGTCGGTACATCAATCTGTTAATCTGATTATAAATTCTGGGTTCAGAGTCAGACTGTTATAGGTGTGTGTGGTGTGTGTGTGTGTGTGTGTGTGTGTGTGTGTGTGTGTGTGTGTGTGTGTGTGTAAATGCAGGGAATTAAACAAGAGGTACACAGCAAATATTAAAGATTTTATTTGATATAATTTGTTAAGGAATAAAGTTGAAATGTGATTATAAATCAGTAAGGAAGTTTTAAGGGAAATAAGCAATCAATCCCACTTCTTTAATGCAGTGAAATGTCCCACTGTCATTTTGTGTCATGAGTACGATTCTGAACTGTAAATGATCTGTTCTTGTTTTTTTTTTTGTTGCCCATTTTAGGTCTTATCAGATACAGAGAAACGCAAAGTATATGACAAGAAGGGAGAAGAGGAAGGTTTGAAACAAGGAGATATGGGTGGTGATCCATTTTCCAGGTGGGTTTAACATTTATTGGTTTCCTGTGAAATGCATACTTTAATGGTCTGATGTTGTGAATTGGTTTGATTGGTCTGTTAGGCACACCTTATCGCTTTGGATTGCAGAGCTGCCAAACATTGCACTTTTTGCGTTGTATGCAATAATGTTTTACGATGCCACATCGCCCCATTGTGATAAATGCTATGCCCCAAAATAAAAATGGAAAAAAAAAATGAAAAAAAAAAAAAAAGAGAAAAGAACCACTTTTAGGAGTTACAGGTATTTCTAATGGAACTGAGACAACATTGACTTTGTACTCTAGACTTACTTTTTAAAAATTGGCAAAGTCTAGTTCGTGAAGAGGACAGAACAAGCAAGAGAAAAGTCAGAAAGAAGATAACAGTTTTGGTGCCTTATTGGATTAGTTTTCATTGTCAGCTGTTTTTGATTTGTAGGTCAGGTTGAAACCATCGGTAAAATAACCATCAAGATTTCCATCGCCTGAGGACTGTCGTCATGTTGAGTGCAAAACCAAGTGTGGTAGTGATACTGCAGACTTAATGCTATGCTTAAACTTTGAATGCTACACTTATAAACATAAAAAGTGCTACGGTTTGTGTTTTTGAGGTCTTGGCTGTGGTGGGATTATGATACAATTGTATTGAAACTGAATGACTTCTGTTTACCTAACAAACGGTGCTTGAGAGATGGTTTTTGCAGGTGCGTTTATTGACTTTAGGGTGTGTTATTTAATGTTAAAAAGTTGTGCAGATCTGAATTTTCAGAGATTTGTTTGGCCTATTGGCCGTAATACATGCATCACCTCTTTCTAGATATTTGCCAAGTTGTGCAGAATGTAATCTGGGCAAATGATATTATTTTAAACTAAGGACGACATTAATTGTTAAATGCTATCAGTCTGTTTGTTTTTTTTTTTGCCGCAGTCAGCAGTTCAGCTTTTAATTTGTTGCGAGACATATGACTGAAAGACGATGCAGTACAGAGAGGGATTACTGCAGCACATTTCAAAAGTTTTTGTTTTTCAAAATTATGTGTCTTCTTGTTCACAGTTTCTTGGTGATTTTGGTTTCAACTTTGGCTTTGGTGGAGGAAACCGCCGTGATCGTGAGATACCTGAGATACCTCGAGGAGGGGATGTGGTCATGGATCTAGATGTCACTCTGGAAGAATTGTACAGTGGTGATTTTGTGGAGGTAAGTATCTGTTGATCATATGTGTTTTATGTTCAGCTATACCAGCAAAAGTCCCGACCCAGCAAAAAACCTGACAAATTATTCTTATAAAATGTGCAGAAGACATTATTCCAATACCATTCAACAAACTGCAAATGCGTTAAAACACCATTGTTTGCGACTACCAGTGCATTAGATATTAAGGCAGGCTCAGGCATTGGCATGTATCTTGGACTACCAGTGCCCAGTGCTACCAAATCAAGATGTGCTTTCAAAAGATGTAATTGTCAGTCTTGGAGAGAGAGTTTCTGTTCAGAAGCTGTCTTCAAAAGGCATAAAAGAAAAACGTCTGAAGTAAAAAAAGAAAATTAAAGTGAAAATCATACTAAGCCCTTCCATTCATTACCTCAAAAATTTCAGATGCTACTATTACCCAATGAACAAGCTGTTGCCAGTTGGCCTCTCTGTCGGAACAAAACTCTTCCTCCACTAATAACTCTGCCTTTTAAAAAAAAGTTTTTAAACAAACCAGAGTAAAAATCTCCCAAAATTTTTCTCTGACAACATGGAAGACTGGCCTTTTTCACTTGATGAACTGAAACAAGCTCTGCAGTGATTTGACACCTGGTCTTCGTGACATCAATTGCCAGGTTGAAGTATCTCTCTGAAGGCTGTCTCCAAACTGTTCTATATTTATACAATAAAATCTGGACCCCAGGGTATTTTCAAGCCCTCCTAGGGAGAAGCCCTCATCAATCAATCCATACCCAAATCAGAACAGACTTGAATAACCCTTCAGTATGTAAAACTTGGTAGCTCTGAACAGATGCCAATGTGAATTAATAGGAAAGAGGATCAACTCTCAAACTGATGTATAAGCTGGATACCGATAGCCTTTTTAGCCAAAGGTCTACAGTTTCAACAGGTATCATTCTACCATATAAATAGACAGTTTTGTCTGTTTCTAAACCAACAACCATAATGCTTTAATTAACAAACAACATATGATTGCTGTCTTTTTTTCACCATGAGAGGGCCTTTTGATGTTGCATGGAAATTTGGGCATTCCCACGGATTTCTGTAATCTGGGGTTGTCAGTGGCATCTCCTTTACTTTATCAAAAACTTTCTGGCACAACGCTCCCTGACATCCACAAGCCGCAGGAATTGGGTATGTCCTATGTCTTGGCTGCCTTCAGGTTCAAAATTGAGATAGACTCCCAATGATGGATTCACTCAAGCATGCTCTCAACCACAACACACATGATTCGCAGAATGATATAAGATCTCTTTACCACAAGAAGGATGAAAAAAAAATCTCATCCTATTGTAAGATTGCAATATTGTATTGTGGAAGCAGCATGTTTTACTTTGACAGATACTGAGGTACAAACCAGTGACCAAAACCAGCCAAAGGGAAAAGAAAATGCAACTGCCGTATGGAGACTGTCACACATCAGCTGGGGCCAGGCCGATTCCAGATGTCACAACAGCAAGTCTGCGACGAATGTCCCAATGTAAAGTAAGTTTGTAGGGTTAAACAAACAAAACAACATGGGAATTTTAACAGAACATGAATGATGGACAGATTTCATCAAAGGAATCCAAATACTTTTATGTTTCTTACCCCATGTGTACTGCAGAACAGTTATCTCCCTTGCATACATTTTTTGTTTTTTTTTCCTAAATTTTTATGTCTCCAAATGCTGCCACAACAAACCTCATGTTTTTCTTGTTGTTTTCTTTCTTTTTTCTTTTCTCTGTGTGTGTATATGTGTTTTTTTTTTTGTCAAAATTTTTTGACTCCTTTTGATCTATTCTCTGATATCAGACTGTAATGGATCAAATGAAAGTAATATTGACACGTCTGATTTTGGGTTTTCAAGGAAAGCTGTAATGTACTCATCAATACAGCTTTTGCTTTTGCATATTTGTGTAGATGTGATTTCAGGTGTTTCAGTTGTTTTTACAATTTCTTTTTAAAGTACATGAAGAATGGGGACAGTGAATATAAAAGAAGCTTAAGAAAAATGACCATCCAATCAGCCAAGCAACAAAACTAACCTTATCAAGAATCAAGAGAGGCTATCTAGCAGGTTCAGTGTTTTTCACAAATTCCTCTTCCCCACCTACCAATCTCATTATTGATATATTTTCTCTATAAAATGTACCATGATGGGTGGAAGGATTTAATATGTGGAATCATGGATAACTTGTATTTTTTCCCTTGCTCCTAGTCGACCTAAACCCATGCCTCTCCAACACCTTCCCAACCATCCTTAGCTGTAACTTGAAAAAAAACTCCAAATGGAGGATCTAAATTTGTATATCAAAAATGGCAAAGACAAAAAAAAAAAAAAAAAAAAGTCCCTGTAAAGTTATGCAGAGTATGAATGAAACACATACATGTACATGCACACTCGGGGCCTTTTCCTTCCCATTTCTGTAATGGTCACAGATTTATGTTCTGGGTGTTGTAGACTTCGGTATTGCTTGTTAATTGTAGGTGTATTGATTTATTCTATATTATTTTCAGAATTCTTGATATGATTCTTGGAAAAATAAATCTCTTTCTTTCACCATCATAATCCCTAGAAGTTTCAGGATCCTGTCGCACATCATGATAAATTTCAGGATTGGTGGGATAGGTGTGATGATCATGATCCAAATTTCAGGATTAATGTGATGGTCACAATCCTGATTTCAGGATTGGTGGGATGGCCCTACATAGATTTCAGGATTAAGTACCTTTCTTTCACACCTGTGTGTGTGTGTGGTGTGTGTGTGTATGTATGTATATGAATAGAATATATATATATATATATATAGATATATATATACACACATTTTTATGCCTTTCCGTCCTATTGGGCATCTCTTATTTTGGTGTGGAAAGTGTTATCAGACTTATGTCTTGCAATCCACTTTTTATCTCTTCTCGTTTTGTTATATTACCTTCCGCCCCCTCCCCCACCCCAAAACCCCCCCCCCCCCCCCCCCCCCCCCCCCACCCCTTTTTTTTTTTTTTTTTTTTTTCCACCGTGGCAGCGTGCAAACCCCCCCCCCTCCTCCTCACCTTTTCAAACACCCCACCCCACCCCACCCCCTTTTTTTTTTTTTTTTTTTTTCTCCTCATATTCTCTCTCTTGACTCTACCTCACTCTCTGCCATGTTTGGCTACCTGGATTCCAGTGTGCTAACTAACCCCTACTTCCATCTCTCTCTCCCTCTCTCTCACTCTTTCTCTCTCTCTCTCTCTCTCTCACTCACTGCCCCCCGCCTTCCCCCCCCCCCCCCCACCCCCCCCCCCGCCCCTTTCTCCCCCCCCCCCCCCCCCCCCCCCCCCCCCCCCCCCCCCCCCCCACCCCCCCCCCCCCCCCCCCCCCCCCCCCCCACCCCCCCCCCCCCCCCCCCCAACCCCCCCCCCCCCCCCCCCCCACCCCCCCCCCCCCCCCCCCCCCCCCCCCCCCCCCCCCTTTCCCCCCCCCCCACACAAAAACCACAACCCCCCCCCCCCCGCCACGTCTCTCTTCGTACCTCTGTCTTTTGCCTACCTGGTCTTTTCCTCTCTTTTTCCCCCCCACCCCCCCTACCCTGTGCCGCTCTATCCCTCTCTCTCTCTCTCCCCCCCCCCCCCCCCCCCCCCCGCTTACTCCTTTCATTCCCGCTCCGCCTCCCCCTCCTTTTCGATATGACCGTAGAAGTAAATAGTGGGTAACAGACTATATTGGATATGTGGCAGGATACGTTCTCATTTAGTTTTTTAACATATCTGTATGTTTTTTTGTTTGTTTGTTTGTTGTGTGTTTGTTTGTTTGTTGTTTTGTTTGTTTTTGTTTTTTTAGCCCTTTCCCTTCCAACAACCTCCCCCTTCCCCCTCGCCCTCTCTCTTGTGCGCGCAAGCGGTTTCTCTTTCTCTCTCTCTCGCTCTCTCTCTTTCTCCCTCTGTCTTTCCTACCCCTATTTCTCGTGTTCCCCGTAGCTTACTACCCTTCCACCGTTGTATTTTCTCTAAACATTGGAACTGTGGTGAACTGTTTTTTAAAAAAGTCGTGAACGGAGGCTGCTACATGCAATTCAGCATTAAAGTCCCTTGAGGAAGGCTATAAGGTCGAAATATTGGAAAGATTCTATGTGATTGTTGTTACTTCTTGTTTGGATGTTTTTTATATATTATATTATATATATATATATCTATATATGTATATGGCACAATGGGAAAGGATTAAGGGAAGAAAAGGTGTCATAAGAACTTAAGAAAAAAAAAAAGAGAGAATATAGGAGGGTAGAATATATCCACTGTTTATGAGGCTAAATCTTTTTTTCTCAGGCTGTGTGGATGTTTGTTTCATTATTGAGTTTGATTAGAGACATTTACTTCCTGGCTTTGACTTGTAGTTTTTTTTTTTTTTTTTTTAGGGGGTGGTGCTTATATGCTTTTGCCAGCTAAATGCTTTGTTATGTAAGGAGATATCTGGCTGTTGAGTGCAATATATATATATATCTATATATATATATATATATATATATATATATATATATATGGCACAAGGGAAAGGATTAAGGGAAAGAAAAGAGTTGTCATAAGAACTTAAGAAAAAAAAAGAAAGAATATAGATGGTCATGAATATATATTCACTGTTTGTGAGGCTAAAATCTTTTTTCTCAGGCTGTTGTGGATGTTTGTTCGTTATTGAGTTTGATTAGAGACATTTACTCCTGGCTTTGGACTGGTAGTTTTTTTTTTTTTTTTTTTTTAGGGGGTGGTGCTTATATGCTTTTGCCAGCTAAATGCTTTGTTATGTAAGAGATATACTGGGCTGTTTGAGTGCATTTCATAAAATAAAAGAATTGCATGCATGACTAGTACTCTGCTGCACAGGCAGCTGCATTCCATTTTCAAAGGATTTAACTTCCTTCCAGAAGAAAGAAAATGATCATGATAGGAGTTTCCCATTGGAGGAGGCAGTTACACATAACTTGGCACTAGATAAACATTTAAATGTTGGCTGCAGAATTAATTCCTTATGAAGGTGTAGGCCAGGCTGAAAGGTTTGTAAGTTAAAAGGGAAAAAAGCTTTCATCATGTGATCACAAAGAAGCAATGATTTCTTGTGTCTAGTAATAGTAGTATTCTTGTCTTGTTTTTAGGTTCGTTCCCGAAAAAAAGGTCTTGGAGCTAGAGATAGAGCCAGGCATGAGGGATGGGACAGGAGTATCCCTTTGTTGCTGAAGGTGAGAAAGGACATAATGTGTGTGTGTATGTGTGTTTGTATTTGTGTGTTTGTCAGTACAACACTATGTTAAATCTGACAGTAAATGGTTTCAGTCAGTCAGTCAGTCAGTATTGTGTGTGAGTGTGTGTGTGTGTGTGTGTGTGTGTGTGTGTGTGTGTGGTGTGTGTGTTTGCATATGTATTTTGAGATGTATCCTTTTTTTCCTGAAAACAGTTAATCAGTTGTTTTTGTTTGGGATGGTGAAATGTTTGGAATTGAAATACTGCCAGTGTTAATGATGTGCCCCCACAACAGATCATCTTACAGGCATGGAGATCTACCAGGTGTGTGTACGCATTTGCACAGATAAACAAACACACATATCTGCCTGATCTTGTGCTGTTCTTTGAATGAACTGGAGAAGATGAACTTTGTAGTGTATGTAATATAAAATCTGTAGAACTGATTGTTTTTGATCAGCATGAATGTATAGTGTGTATTGTATGCATCTGTATTGTGGTGACGAAAGCTCATACTTTGAGTGTGTATGTAAGACAAGATAGGGATGTGGCAAAAGTTCACAATTTATATGTATATGTAGGTTGGGTGAAAAATTAGAAATGGATTAAGTCAGCAGAATTGTGCATCCAAGACTTGGATGTTTTGACTTATTTGCAGTGATGTGTGGTATTGCAGGTGGGAGATAGTTCATGCTTAAGATTAATATTCAAGTTATCATGAATGATGCTTATTTTGTCAGAGCTGCCAAGTACTAGGCGTTGGCATAGTATGCCAACAATTTTGTTGACACACTATGTGATGAGTGAAATGTCAAAAAAAAAAAAAAAAAAAAAAAAAGTGACGGGGAAAATGTGTTTTTAAAAAGGTGGTTGTAGGGAGGAGGGGCTTCACAGACTTAGAGGCAGTTTAAAATGCAGCGATGAGTAAACATAGATCTGTAGACTTGTTTCATCAAAGAATGGCAAGTTTTCAGGAAGGAGAGGAAGAAAAAAGCAGAAGGGTAAAAGATGATCATATGTGCTGCCTTATCAAATCGTTTTGTGTTGACATATTTTAACTTCGTTTAGGGCCAAGTCAAAAACATGTGCTAACTAGCAAGGATTTCGATCTCCTTAGTGTGTTTGCCATGTCATATGCAAAACAAAAATAAAAATTTAATAATGCTGTTGAGTCGGACTGGTCAATCCCATATGAATGCTACGCTTAAATTTGAAATAGTATGCTTGAAAACGTCATAATGCTACCACGTTACGTTTTTTTAGGCCTTTGCAGTCTTGCTTCGTGTACTGTATATGTATGATTCATTAATTTTGTGAAAAGTAGTGTAGGTTTGAATATCACTTACCAAAAATTGTCAGATCAGCTCCTGCTCCACAGAATAGCCCTACGGCTTGATAAGAAAGAGAATTTAAAAAAAAAGCCTTAACTAATTTATTTATCATTTTTGAACAAGTTCAAATGTTTTTTTTAAACCAGACAGATCTCTCACTCTCAGTCAGATTTTTTCATTCTAAATGCAAATTCTCAAATGCAGTGTGTTCTGTCCAGGCGTTCATGCAGCGCCTTAAATATGGATGTGAAACAGAAGAGGTGTCATCTATCTATCAAGGGTAGAAAAATGATGATTTGAAACGATTTGAATGGGTACCATGTCTAAGAAATCATATTAAATACAGATTCTTTTGTAAGTTCAGCATTGGCTGAGATGTTTTCTCTTCTTTTATTTGCTGTAGCACTGCTGAAGTATAAATATCGGGTGGATGTGTGTATGTATCAAACAAGATGATAAGAGCAACCGTAAGATGATATGAAAATGCAGGTTATATTGGCATGTTGCAGGAGAGCCAACATATGGATGGGGAGCCCAGGTGATCTTCGTTTTATCATCAGACAGTGTCAAGTGAGTCACTGTTTTCTAATACTTTTTAGGTGCTCTCTCATTTTTTTGTGTGTGCTTTTTCCTTTCTTTATGGTCATTCATCTTTTAGTGTGCTCTCCTGAATTATAGTACTCCTACCCACATGCTTGGCCACCATTGGACCCTTCCGTTGGGGGAATCATGAGCTGTGTTATTGGAAATGATGTCTTTCAAAATGGGAATCATTGGTGGTCTCTGCGAGGGATGGAAGTGTGTGTAGCATTCAGAACTGTCAGTGGTAAACGTGGTGGAGAAAATAAATATATATTCAGTTTGCTGGGGCTGATCATTGGTCTCCACTTCCCATTCTTCTTGGAACAAGGAACAGAATGAATTAAAAAAAGGCAAAAAAATCCTCCTGAGGGGACATGGGAGAGGAGATCTTATGGCCTCATGGCCTTTGAAGAAAGAGAACAGTATAGCCTTTTGAGGTATCTTGGTCCAAACAGGGGAGAGTTTTTGGGGAGACGTTTTGGGAGGGGGGGGGGGGGCGGGGGAGGGGTGGTGGGGTGGGGCTGTTGGGCAGGAAAGAAACCATGCAGGTAGGGGGAAGTGGAGAAGGAATACCTCGGCACGACACCCGGCCAGAGAAGGCTGAGGGAGGATGAAAGGCAGCCTTAGCGCCTCATGAATCCTTGCCGTCCAGAGTTCTCAAGGGAGACCAACCCAAGTTCTTTTACAACATCCCCCCCATAGATGTTTCCCAACAATAATTTGTTGATATTTCCCCTCAGATTTTTGTAATGGCGTGGGATTGGGATTGTTAGGTGGATCATTGTGTAAATATGAATGCAGCGTTTTTTTTTTTTTTTTTTTAATTTGGTTTGTATAGCTGCTCTTCATCTGACTTGACCCCGTGTCTCCCACCATTCTTCCATCCCCTGCTCCAGGTTCAGTGGTCACTAGAAGAATAGTAACCAGAAATATTCACGCACAAGTGGCAGATCTTTAGTGTTACTACAATATGATAGGGGGAAAAAAGTGAAGGAAAGAAAATCGCAGAGTTTGCACCAGGGTATTAAGGATCACATGCATCTACACATATTCCAGAAGGACTTTTAATCTCCTTTTTAAAGAATATTTTAACAAACATTTTCTCTTGTTCTGTTTTCAGTTTGAAATTAATAGGTCCTTAAAGCCCTTGAAGTCTGAGGACCTCTAACAAGACAGAAGACTGAGAAAGTCCTTGAAAAATTAGATTCAAAGTATTTATAGATACGTGAAAGTGCTTGAAAGAGCTTCAGAAGTCATAACTTTAATGAGGAGGTATTTCATGTTTTGGTGAGAAATAACAAAGGTATACCAAAGAATTAATACCACTGGGGAGAAAAAAAAAGCCAGTTTCATTTTGTATTCCTGAAAGTTTCATTGTTCTTTCAATTCATGCTTCTAACCAGATTTTCTGCTGAGGGACTGTATGGAAAAGCCAACTGAATATGCATAGAGCTATAAAGGATATGTATTACAGTCCCTTGAAATGTATATTAAAAGTTCTGAAAGTACTAAAAAAAAAAAAAGGGCATTGAAAACTTTGTTTGGAACTCTGAATGAATCCTGAAACTTTTACTAGCAAACTGAAAAATAGATGGACAGGTATGTAAAACCGGGGGGGCATTGCTATTTCATTTCTCAAAAATGAAGCTTTTTTTCTTTCTAATATATGTGTTTCAGACGCCTTAGTATTAGCACTGGAAAAAAAAAAAAAATACCGTTCTCCTCAGTATTTTCTGTCTGGTCTGTCTGCCTCTATGTGTGTTATGTTTTGCAATTTAGATAGCATAATAGTAGGTGGCAAAAGTTAGGGGATCCATTACACATGGTGATAAATTTCAGGATTAGGGCATGGGTGGATTTTATGGGATGTTCAGAACACAAATATCCAGGATTAGTGGATGCCGCCACCCATTTTCAGTTTGGCGGCCGGTCCGCTACCCCACAGCCCCACCCGGTGGTAAAGTGGTTTAGACAAAAAAAAATGGCCATAGCTTGCACACAGAGGTTGGACCATAGTTAAGTTGTTTTGCCACAAGCAGTAGTTCATTCATTTAAAAAAATAGAACTTTCCATAAGCTACTCACTTTTTTTTCCGTAATTGTGGTGGATACCTTGGAAAAATTGAAAAGAGAAAAAAAAAAGAAGAAAAATCTGCCATTGTTGGGTGGGAACCTTGAAAAAATATTGTGTGTATTCGTGTGTTATAGGAATGCACACCAGTGTATTGTTATTTGATTACAGATGTATTGATTACAAATACAGATGATTTATTTGATTAGGGGAAAAAAAATACAAGTTCATTTCTCAGATTTAAATCTGTGCAGACAGACATTATCGAGTCGATTGAGGAGGATGAAAACAGGAGAGATGGACTGTATACAGGAATGTCACTGTATACGGGGACTCAAGATGCCCTTGGTACAAGGCTTTGAAAATTGGATTTATAGTGAGTGCAGTCTGGACATGGAACAATAACGGTACCAGTCTGTTAGGGTCGTGTCCTGATGTGCCCATGTGGTGGTTGTTTTGTGTTTGAATCAGTTGGGAGCCCTCAAATATTAGGGACTTTTATGTGAGATGTTTACTATTGGTGTATAGGCGATTATTTTTACCTGAAAACACCGTTCTATCATGAATACCTGCTGTAGTGTTAAACATGCAAGCTGTTGCAAGGTTTAGGGCAAATGAAGTCAGCAGTACCGAGGGCGTTAACCCAGTAGTGTTTGTGTTTTTTAAAAGATTTTTTTATAAAAGTTAAACATTTTTGTATGGATTTCATTGTGTCTTAAATAGTTCAGTCAGGGATAAATTGCAGTGTGGTTAATGGAATTTTCACAGGGAATTGACTTTCAGTGCAGTGCAATCACACAGTGGGGAATCATCATTCAGAAACAGCAGGAGTGGAAAATAACTGTAGCTGTCAGAGGAAATTTTCACATAAAACTTGAACATCTGGTTAAGATAAAGAAGACAGTTTGAAAGGCATAACGATATTAAGAAAAAAAAAAAAAAAAAAAGGAAATTAAGAGCATATAATTTTCAGTTTTAGATAGATAAAGTTTGGTCTTAAAAAACTGTGAAAGTCAACTTCAAGACATAATGAGTATCATTGATCTGTTTTTCACAGGTTCACATAATTCGTGACAAATAAATCCACGTGGCCTGGAGCTGCACGGAATGCGAAAATCCATGAAGGCATTTGCCTAATTATGAAAAACAACAATGGTCAGAAGGGGAGTCATTGTTTATCACTTTCGATATCGACTTTCCCAAGGGCGGTACTCAGCGAGAGGGATTAAAGAAGGAGGATAAGAAAGAAGGTTTATTCTGCCAATGACATGGTCTGTCTGCAGTGAAATGTTGTACTCCTTTGCTCCTGTCTTCTTTCTGCTCGTCAGTTCTGCCAGTGTCTACTACTTGATCAGTATTCATCTATCAAAAGCTTGAAGAAATCAGTTTAGTATGACAGGTCTGTATTCATGACAGTTGGCTAGAGTTTTCTTCGGTTTGTGCCAGGAATTTCATCAATTGGGTTCAGCTTTTTCAGGAAGTTTGAAGTAGCCCATGATGAAAATTAAAAGTTTTAAGATGTAGCTTGGAAGAAACAGTAAGTAAGTCCTTATTCTCTTTCCAGCTAGCCAGTTTTAAGGAATTAGTCGTTTGAAAAAAAAAGTTTTTACTTAAGATTTTGGATATTAGGCTTGGGTTCTTTTATAACTAGAATAAGCGGGCAAGTATATGAGCATTTCGCCTAACGTGACTTTTTCCTCTGTTCATTGTTCTAAATACAAAGCAAACCATGTGTAAATCACTTTGTGAACATGGATCAGAGTATTCAATGTCTTTTTCCACAAAGCGCCACCAGTTCCTTTTTCTGTGCCGTCATAGTAGTGTTGACATTGCATTTAGTATCCTGAAGTTTTGCTGAGAAGTAAACTTTGAAAAGCAGGCAAGAAAACATAAAGCCCAGTCAAGTTTAATGACCCTGGTTTTAGAAGGTTGTCTGTTAACCCTCGTGTTTCATAACGGGCGCAGATAGGGAGCACTGAGACAGCGCACTAGATTTCGTAACGGCCTGCAGAGGGGAGCTGCCCGCCGCCCGTGTATGGTACTTTTCCAGTCACATGCTGACGCACGTGGAAAAATCGGAGAGCCCCTACTCCTTGAAAATCTCTAACTAAAAGTTGTTGGGGATTCCCCACTATAGCCAAGTAATGTGGCTAGCACTATTTTTGGATGCTGGGCCATACTTCCATTTACTAAGAAAAGAGGAGGAAAAACTGCAAGCAAAGAGTTGTGCGTGAGGGACTGACCTATTTTGTCACAGTGGCGTGCGTCTGCAAACAACAGTGGAGGTGATGATATTCATGAGTATTCAGCGGATGGAGTGGGGGATCAAGTTATGCAAGAATTAGGAGGGAAAGTATGAAAAATGTAAAAGTTAGGGAGAAGAGACTGCATGTTGAAATCGGCAACAAAGAAGGGAGGCAAAAATGGTGGAAAGCGCGACCCTGAGAACCATGTGAGACTCGACCGTTCTGCAAAACACAAAAAATGGTGTGACTGGCTACACATTCCTGGCCAGCGTGGGCCACGTGCCAACAAGCCGACAGGACCCTGCACATCACTTCACCGAACCACTGCCACCACACTGAGATTATTTCGTTTTTCGACTCTCCACATTTTTCTCACAATAAGTGCAGCAGAAAGAAACTAACAAGATGACGCCAACAAAAAACAAAAAGCTTAAGGGTCACACCCCCCGGAATCAATATGGTTAGACACACACACCTGACGACAATGCAGGGCGATGTCTCTGTCGGATTAATCTAAGATACGACTAAGGGATGACGCGTAGACCCACCCCCCCCGACCCCACGCAGGTTAATACTATTGGGTTCGGCCTCTCCCCACACCCAGCCGTCCACCCCCTGCCATCTATGCTTTCATACGCCGCAATGAAGGTTTCCGTGGACTACGATGCGCAGGGAAGTGTGCTCAACAGTAGGGCAGTTTGACAGCTCTGTTGTGGACGTGTAATATTGCTTACATATAGGTATGATGGACCATTGCTTTCACCGACCGCACACTTGGGCAGGGACACTTTCAACTCAAGTTCATCACTGTACAGCTCTGACAGTGTGGCCACCCAAACATAGGACTGTATAAAGGTGCTTAGAACAGTTGACAGAAAAAAAACACATGAGACACTGGCATGGACCCCAGACCTACAGTAACGTTCAAGGTAGTGACACCACCTTGACACTAGTGTGTGTGGGGACATCTGTGTGGGACCACACCCCTGAACAGGCGTACAGAAGACCAGAAACGCACCCACTGATAGCGACCAGCTTTAATTTTCACCAGAAAATGCAGTGCAGGCCCCCCGCCCCACTCCCCCCACCCACGCCATGTGGTGTGCTGTATTAGGAATTGTCCACCATGACACATGTGGACACATTGGGTGACCGTGGTGGTGCCAGTGACACGACTTTTCATCTCAGAGACACAAAATCTTGCCTCCACAGTGTTAGAACAAAAAAGCCTTATGGACCAGGACATGCAGGAATTCTGTAGCCTCTAGGGTTTATATCGTGGTTGTGGTGAAGGCGCTGAACATACACTAGCATTTTCAGGCTAAATCCAAACAATCTGGAAAAACTAGGGGAATTTAAGCATTGAGAATCAGACTGCAAAGAGGTTTAAAACAGGACTGTGATATGAATTAATGGGAGAGTTGGTGGTTGTAGAAGGAACTGGTGTGTAACAAAGTGTTGCAAATTTCACTGGTCACATTGGGCTCAGGGAGATAGCTTTGTATTTGGTTTTGTTTTGGACTGAAGGAAGGGTTTTACCCCCTTTTATTGTATCTGGGGTTGCCAAAGGCCATCCCTTTCTGCCAGGACGAGCAACCTTCTGTGACAAATGTTAAAAACAATCAGTGAGAACAGGTCATTATAGGCACGGGTTGAATTATGGAGGTGCATGCGACAGTACAGTGCCATCTCAGGCATTCTTTATAGAATTCAAAGGGTCAAGAAATTTTAGAAATTGCGATATGTGTAACCTAGCCCCTCATGCTCTCTTGTAAAGTTTCTGTTCTTATGCCAGTGACAAAGAATCCTTTTGGGGTGGGGCCTTACAAACGGTAAAGTCCACAGTTTTAGGGGGACCCCACCCTACATTCTCACTTGGCTTCACGGTACATGTCCCTGGCTTGCCCCCCCTTTGCAGACAGGGACCAGTGTGTGGAGGTCATAGAATTGGACATCACAAGAGCGTTTTACGAAAAAATCTGATGACCACTTTACTCTGTGTGGAGTAGGTTGTGTATTAAATGGGAACAAACTCCCTTGCCTATTCTTTGAACTCTTCCATCGGGGGTGTGAAAGGACATGCTTTCTTTCCTGATATTGAAATCTCTTTCCTACCTTTGAGTGAAATTGTGATCAAAATGAAATTTAAATTTTGGTGACATCAACATTTTGCCATGCGGTCTTAAATGGCTGAAAGGTACAAAAGTGCTGCAGGGAAATTCACGGTTAAACAAAGTTATTTTTGGAGATTGATATTCAGCCATTGGGCTCATTATCACGAAACAAAAAAACTATTTGTGTGCATGTCCAGCCTTTCATGATGGATATTTGTGCAAAATTCATATTAGACTAGCACTGGTTTGTCATAAGTTGGTTCAGAGAAGTAGTCTGAACACAGGGTTAATTGTAAATTGAAGTAGATAATGGGTCATTTTCATTTAGAATCACATCAGGGAGGGATTTGTTATTGGCCAAGGTTGGGAATGGATGGGGTGAGGTTCCACTGTGTACTTTTGGTAACAGTTTCGTTACTTCCTTCTTTTTACTTAATCATTCTCTTCTCTCTCTCTCTCTCTCTCTACAGATATATAGAAAAGAGGAGAGGAGAGACGAGACCGAGGGACGAGCACACCACACCACATCCAGGCTGTACACATTATATATTTAAAACATACACAGATAAAAGAAAGAAAACGGAGTGACCCCCCAGGTAACTGGGAAATCCAAGCTACAGGCCAAATGTACTTCCTACCATGCATGTAGATATAAAGAGTTATCTCTGCTCTTTTGTATTATACTAAGCCTGAACAGCACATTTAGTTATTGATACTTTCAGACTGTGTGGTTATATAGTGTACAAAGACATATTCGCCAGAAAACTTTGTGAAAACAAACAACAAAAAACGTAAAACAGGTAAAGAATGCATACATCCAGTAATCTATGGTAAGTAGAGACCAATGGCTTCTCAAGCCCTGCATATTATTTTCTGCGACATTTGCAGGCATCAGTGATAGAAGTGGATCTAGCCAGAAACATAACTGCAGAAGACTACGTTCTTAACAGAGGTGTGAAACAGCATGGGTGAATTGTGTCAAATATTAATAAGAAGTGACATCACAGCTTTAAGAGTGCATTATCTGATTCTCTCTTAGAGTCAGTTTGGGAGGGGAAGAGTAGGATGTGTAGTTAGTGGCCTTGGTGGACTGGAAGTGGCCAGTTCTAGATACAGCATTGAATTTCCTGTGTGTACTGTTGTATTCATTATGGTTGATTGTGTATAAGGATTAATGAAAGGAGGTGTGATTGTCTGTTTCAGGTCTGAAGGCTATATTGAAGCAAGATTCAAAAGCAGGACAGTATACAATGGACTATGATCGGCTCCCTGAGTGTAGATTTATGTTCAGTTGTTTGTAGTTCCATGTCTGTTCAGAAACAAGTTTCTTTCCTTCAGAGATATCTTTCAAAACATTCTATGGCAGGACAGAAGAAAAATCAAATATTTTTGGTTCCAGATCTGTTTGTGTGTTCAAAACTTGAGTTTGCATCAGGGCCGTTTTTAAACAGTTTGCGTTAAAACTGGGTAGAATTCCAGAACTGTACTTATTGTCTGCATTGCACTTAATGGTTAGGGTGTTTTTTTTTCCATCTTTTTTTTTTTTTTTTTCAAAATGAAATTCAGGTTGTGTCAGTGGTATTTTCAGGGGTGAATGGTGAGAAGGTTGTGCATGGGATCTTGCAAAAATTTTTAAGCTGCTGGTGTATTGCTTGTGCTGATTCAGGATCTATTCATTTGTGTGCATTTAATTGTGATTGTGTGGCTGTGTCTTGAAAGTGTTGTTACGAGTTCTCGTCATACAAACTGAAAAGATGAATTCCATTCCAGAATGTTTTTGTGCACTACACTTGTATCTGTGTGTTAGAACCCAAACTAGAGAGTGGGAGGAATCTTTCTTTTATTCCTAACAGAATAAAATGACATGACAGTCCTGTTCTTTCATTTCCAAATTGTTGATTCACAAAAATATTTGAAAACAGTGATTGTATTGTTACCTTGTGTCACCTTTTTTCTTCTGGTTGATGTTTAATTAAAGGACAACTGACAACAAAAATTAACTAAGACAAACACAAGAGCAGCATATAGCGAAAGTCCGTTTGCCATGGATTGCGACAGGGCCAGTAAGGTGTTCTTATGGGCCTTGAACTGTGATAACTTGCATTTTTCTTCACTGTGCATAGGATTGGATTTGATTATGGAGTTTTCATTTGAGAGTAACTTCAATACATCCTGAGGTGTACAAACCTTGTTCTATGCCCCGTCTTGTCAGTCTGTCCTGTTTCCCCACTCTGTCCATGTATCAAAACCTCACATTGCTGTAGATCAGTTGAATTTTCCTCTGCAACAAGCATGAAGGGGGTATCAGAATGGTTTAGGCTTTTTGACTTTAACAGCTCCATCTTTGCAGATTTCATTTACTTGATATATTGCATTTATTTATTATTTATTTTTTAAAGATTTAATGCTGAACTAAAACTATTCTCCATTCCAGTGAAATCTTACTATGGATATCAACTTTTGTACTGTTGTTATTTATATATTTAGTTTTTGTTTTAGTTTTCTTTTTTAAAAAGTATTTTTTCTTTACAAACGTGTGGATGTTGATAAAGTGTGGATGCTCTGGTGACAATGAGTGTGCTGGTAGCTCTGCAGTTTTACGTAGACTGTATCATTTCATTTGTTCAAGTTGGTGACTTGCATGTATGAATATGATTCATATAGATGTACCTTTTTTCTGGTTCTTTTTTGGCTGCATATATGATGCTGGCTCTGGTTTTCCATAAGTTTTGCTTGATGAGTGCGTATGCCAGGGGGGGCGAAACATAGATGTTAAGGTGTCTGGTATCGCTTTCTGATTACCCATACTAGTGTGTGTGTATGTTTGTTTTGTGGGGAAAAAAGAGAGCATGGTTATCGTTTTCTTGGCAGATTTATGCATAATCATTAGGTGTTTGTGTATTTCATTCAAGTTATCATTGATTTAATTTCTTTCAGCTGACAGTTACATGTGTTACAACTGCTATGTTTAGTATAGCCTACGTTGTGATGTATAATTGGAATTTTGCTTGCAGGATTGCCACATGTAAGTGATAGTTCATAGATTTAGACTGTTTTATGTCTTTTTTTTTTCCCTTTTTAGGGAAGATAACCCACATATTTCGCATTTCTACTCCAACCCATCTTTTAAAATGGGAAGCAAAAGTTGCCAATGCCTTTAAAACACATTTGCATATTGTTGTGAGGGTATGCATTTGTAGGTGTCTGTTGTAGGAACCATAGTCGCATCAAGGGATTGGGTAGACTCGCTTGCAAATCTGTGCAGTGCGCTACATTAAGGTTGGGACCAACGGGACTTTTTTTTTCTGTAATAGGATACATTTTACATGGGCAGTTGGTTTTTGCAATGTTTAAATGTGTTTCTCAGCTCTGCTCTTAGTATCGTTTTATTCACTGGAAGTAAAGATTCATGAATTACAAACTGATTCAGCCGTTGACTTAGCATAACAGGTAGTAAATTACTCCCAATGGAATGTGAATTTTTCAGTCATAAGGGTTTTTAGCATAGGTATTATACGAGTTGGTTGTTTTCACTATGAACACCATATTTTCTTTTTAGTAGTGAACTCATTTATGAAAGTTTTATCTGAGAGTAAAACCGTACAGCAAAAGCACAAGAGAAGAGAACTTGAAAGCAGCATGTTTCATGATATATTTGATGTTAAAGGAAAGTGTTGGTATGGCTTTGCTGGTTATGTTGTTATCGTTTTTAAATGGCAAGTATATGTGGTCAGTGTGTGGGATTACATGTCTTGGTGGTGATATTTTTTCACACTGAGTGAAAATTGTCACCGATGCATGTGCTCATGGAAGGTGGATATACAGACAGCAGAACAAATATTTTGGCTACTTCTCTTTTTTGATGGAGATTAATGAATAAGTATGTGTGTAGCATGTTTCTGTTCTAAAAACTTAGTGGCCCCCTTACCCACCCCCCACATTTTTTTAAGATAAAAAGCTTACTTGCCTTCAAAACAGAACAACCGAGGTAGATGCCTAATGTTAATATGAGATAAGCAGAAGGTACACACACACACACACACACACACACACACCAACACACACACACACTCACTCACACACACACACACACACTTGCTTATATTATTTTTTACTGCAGACATTTGATTAAACAAAACCTTTTTACAGGTATACCTTGTACTGTACTGAATAAAATTGTCAAGCAGAGAAAGATATTCATTTAGAACCATACACCAAAATGTAAATATCCTCATAACATCTGAGTATTCCTTAAAAAAAAAGAAAGAAAAAAAAAAACTGGCCTGTTTGAACTTTCTGCTCACATAGGTACACACATACATATACACATTAAGTTTGAGGTAGTCTGTGGAAATATGCTTTGGCTCTTGTTGTTCTTTACACAGAAAGTATGCTGAACGAATGGTCAGAACAAACATACATCTTTTTTTGAGTGCAAGCTCACAAGAACACAAAAGAATATGTGACCACTAATTCAGCCAAGAATTTGTGATCATTTACAAGAGCATTATTAGTGCCAATTGTATGGTTATGGATCCCATTATTTCACCTCGTTTAGCATCTGTCATTTGAATTCATGTATGTTTGTCAGTTAAGTTTGTGCATGTTTTGTGAGTATGTTTGCATATATGAGTGTTTAAGTGCATATATATATATGTGATGTCAACCATGTTTATCTCTGTGTGTGTGTTCTGTTTAGTTTATCTTGATTACTAGACAGTTCCCATGGCTTTATATATGTCTTGAGAGAATAACAGACAGAAGCAAGTGTTTGGAGATTCTGATGCATTGTTGTCAGTTGATGTTTGATTACAACAACGGATGGAAGAGAAAAACCTGTCAAGTCTCCTTGTTTTTACCCAGTCAGTGAACATTTCTTTTCTTCTGACTGTATGTTTTCCCATCACTTAAGGGAGGGGGCATAGAAGTTGATAAATCATCCTTCTAAGAAAACAAAGAGATGAAGTGTGCAAGTACGGATGATTTTTTTCATTGGACAAAAGCCAGTGCTACTGCTGATTGTTACTGGACATAGTGTAAAAAGATAAGAAAAACGTTTTATTACCTCCAAAAAGAGACAAGTCAGGTGCAACTATTATCACACAAACTGAGTGGGCAGATCAAGTATGTACAAAAACAGCAATAAACATATAATCAGATGTTAGTAAAAAAAAAATGCACAAAAGGTTTAACATTTACGCACACATATTGTCACAATTTACAGCTCTTATGATTACTAGCATAAAGAATGAAATCAAAAGTTTAAGGGAAAGAAAAAGAAAATTATTAAAACAGGACCAAGTATTCAGTAATAATGCCCCTCATCCTCACTCCACCCCCTCTCGGTCTGCCTCACACACATGCACACTTACCACACCACATACATATAACACGCACATGCACCCAATACCCCCTACCCACTCCACCCTATCTATTGCACACAAGTACACCCCCCCCCTTCCTCCACCCCTCACAATCATGCTCAGTAAAGTATGCACATGTATATACACATATGCACACACACATACTGGCACAACTCGTACACACACATGCGCACACACACACACACACACACACACCCACCCACACTGACATATCTGATTAAGCTATTTACACACACACACACTGGTTACAAGGTGAAAGAGCTATAACAGTATTTAGAAATGAATTGATCTTGGGATAAAAGTTTTCTCTGTGCTTTATTTAATTGCCATTGTCCTCAAATGGCGTCCAGATGGTAAAGTTCGTAGTATTTTGCTTATACATGGCTCTGATCACTTGCATTTTATCCACACACACAGACGTGTGCTGATGCACACACGCACACACACATGCACCCACACACACAGACACACACACACACACACAGTAACTGATTTACTGGTGCATACTCATTTACACATGCACTATATAAGGAGCAAGTGGCATTGGTGATGGGATGAAAATTTTTTTTGATAAAATTCTCATTGCCTTAAAATGGCGCTCTGATGGTAAAAAGTTCATAGCACTATGCGCTAATAGGGCTGTCATTACTTGCATACATTCACAACATCAAAGTCCTCTCCTCTGCACATCTAGACGCCCATACCAACATATAAATGAAAAAGTGAGCTAAGATTCGAGCAACTGCCGTTTTCGTGTGGCAGTGGTACTTGCTGTGTGAAAATCTTGGATTATGCCCATATTTCTCAGTTTCTGCAAACAAAACATGTTTTGATTGACATTTTTTTTTTGTTCATTGCCATCTGAACCCAGAGGGCCAAATCAAGGCTGTTTAGAATCATTTTCCAAGCATGATACAACAGCTCCTTAAAAACTAGCTCGATTTTCACCACAAAACCTTAAACGACACGTGTCGGATGGAACATCCCAGTACAAAGGCTTTATGGAAA
>JADBJO010012900.1:45000-55215 GCA_016801955.1 Conus betulinus | reverse complement strand
GATCAGCATGCAGGAACCTGAAGATCAGTGAGCAGTGGATTAAAGCCAACAGGATGTACATTCCGAAAAAACAGAACTCGAGAAACATCAACCACTAAGATCGATATTCTCTCTAGACGTTGACCGGAAAAAAAAAAAACCTCCTTGTAGCAGTGAGGCTGCTTTAATGCATCACATAAAATGAGTATTCAGATGGTCAGTCCAGAGGGGACGCATCCTGGGAGTGTCTGGCTGTGTAGAGCAAGCTACTATGGTTGTGGAGGTAATTCAAAGAGCTAAGGCAGACAAAAAACGGGACTGACGTGGTGTGGCTTGATCTGACTAATGCCTATGGATCAGCTCCATACATGATGACTTATCTGCCTATAGATGTATTGTATCCCAAAGTACTTTCAAGAAATGTGAAGAAGTATATTAATATCTTCTCAACGAGGTTCTCCACAAAGGAATACACGACAGCCTGGATCAAACAGAAAGCTGACACAGCAGCGGGTTGTGCAGTTTCTCCTGTAATGTTTGTGTTGGAAATGGAGGTCATCATGACAGCAGTCACCAGGCATAGAGAGCTTCATTAGAGTTCGGGGGAATGGATACCGCTTGTACACACACACACACACACACACACACACACACACACACACACACACACACACACACACACACACACACACACACACACACACACACACACACACACACACTCTCTCTCTCTCTCTCTCTCTCTCTCTCTCTCTCTCTCTCACACACACACACACACACACACACACACACACACACACACACACACACACACACACACACACACACACACACACACACACACACACACACACACGCACACACACACACACACACACACACACACACACACACACACACACACACACACACCTTCCTCTAAAAGCTTTCAAGGATGATACAATTGTCATCTCTATCTACAAAGATGAAACACACAAAAACTATTGAAACAATTTAGACAATTCATTTTCTTCACCTAAGGTAAGTTTCAAGCCGAAGGCATTACCACCATTCGTCGTCCCTGTGGAGAGAAAAAAAGTAACCGAAACAGTTACGTTCGCTACAGCCAACCGAGACATTCCAGTACTGACAGACGAACCTGTCAAGAGCATTAGAATGTTGTATGATGACTCTTGGAAAAACAAGGAAAACCAAGCAAATGATGGCAGAAAGCCTGCAGATTACAGAACCAGTTTTATCCTAAGATCTGTATATGACTCCCTGCCCTCGAATCCAAAACTGAAACGGGGGAGATGAGATGACCCTCGTGCCCGCCCTGCCGAGGCAAACATACCGTAGAACATGTCCTTCTGTGTGGCCACATGTATATCTAATGCATGGGAGTCAAGAATCATCACAGTGTGGAAGTGGCTGACAAGTTACTCGTAAGAGTCGAACAGCTTATGGGTGTATATGGGATTGGGGAAGGGGAGAAGAGGGAGGAAGAGTGTGGGAGGGGGGAATGAAAAAACCTTGCTGTACGTGCAAAATACACGCCGAACGATACTGATATGGTATATGCCTAGAATAAGATTTCAACATTTCAAAAATTCGCGAATTGGAAAAATAAAATCCTGTTGTGGGGAGGGAGGCAGTGAAGAGGGGGGGGGGGGGTGGAGGAGTTAAAAATATCTTCCAAGTGGATGAGATTTGATAAGGTAAACAGCCAAAATGCCAGGCTCCAACCATTCTCATAACTGGGATTGAAAACACTAAACATAGTCAGCGAAAGGTTAAAAACTTCATCATCTATCATGAACAGGCTGAAAGTGAGTTCTTGTGCTAGTACAGTCAAAAAAAAAATGAGGGATGTCGAGAGTCTGACCACATGGACAAGCAGGTGCCGGTTTTAGATACCTGCCTAACCAGCCATTAACCCGTAGCCTATGTACAAGGTTACAATCTGGGACTGGCCCTGAAGGATTACAACAATTACTTGTTGGTTAGTCATATCCCATCTGTGCTTCCGAGCTGAATCTTCAAGGTATATATTGTTTCTGTCTTATGTGAGAATGTGAATAGCTTCCAGCTGTTTGACGCCTTTGATAGAATCAGTACTGAAAACTTGACTATATTGTGTTTTAACATGTGAACTAAGTTTGTTCTGACTATTTCTGAAACACTTCCATGTCGTTTGTCTTAACATTTGATGACTGTCTTGTAAAGTGAAGGGTATAGAAAGTTGTTGTGCACACATTTCATTTCTAGCACCTTTTTTCGCACATCTGTCAGCGAGTTCATTACCGAATATTCCACAGTGTGAAGGAATCCAAAAGAAAGTTAAGTCAGTTCCTTTACGTATCAATATATGAATTAAATGGTAACTTTCTCTTAAGATAATTCGATTTGCAAAACTTAAGGGATAGCAATACTGAGAGAGTAACTATACCTTGTGTACATTATATATAAAGGCGCAGTTCCTTTTTTTCATTACCGAATATTCCACAGTGTGAAGGAATCTAAAAGAAAGTTAAGTCAGTTCCTTTACGTATCAATATATGAATTAAATGGTGACTTTCTCTTAAGATAATTCGATTTGCAAAACTTAAGGGATAGCAATACTGAGAGAGTAACTATACCTTGTGTACATTATATATAAAGGCGCAGTTCCTTTTTTTTCTTACGGTGTGCCCCATCTGGTGGTCGCAAAGAAGAAAAACGGTTACTGCCGGCTGCACACCGGCCATTCCTATTTTACTCATCCGTACCTGTTAAAGAGTGAAGAAGCTCTATGGTGCATTCCATGTCATGAACCACTCACAATGAAACATATTCTTTTAGAGTGTTGGGACTTGCATGATATGAGACATAAACATTTTACAGCAGATTCCATGAAAACCTTGTTCAGAGATGTTCCACATGATGTGATCTTTGAATTTTTGAAGGAGAATAACATTTTTCATCTGATCTGAGATTTTACAGTGGAAAAAGATTTTTAACAACATTTCAGGTGTGTTTGTAGAAGATGTATTTAAAAGGGTTGTGTGAATGAATGGCTTGTGAGTTGACTTCAACGCGGTGATAGCCCTGATATGGCCCGTTGCGGTCGGCTGGACTATAAGCAACATGACCTTACCTTACCTTATGCCTTCACGTGGAGGTTACGGTCTTTCTCTGAATATGATTTTCGCCAGCAGTAGTCGAGGGGTTAATGTCACGCGTTCTGTGCCGATAATAAGCTCAGTGTAATGGAAAGAATTTTTTTTCAGAATCTGCTTTGATTAGGATAAAGTGAATTTTATGTTCCAAAATGTAATCGGATCCTTCGATTGAAGTGTTTTTCGTAAGTTGCGACAGTCTACATAATATCAGTATCGGTTTATAATTTTGACCAATCTTAAATAAATGTTCACAAATTGCCACGAGAAACGTGGACAAACGAGTCACAAGACAAAACACGACGCATTTCGACCTCTTAGATCTTCTTCAGGCAAGACACAAACAAATAGGGCAATGAAAATGAACGAGTTCGTCACTTAGCTTAGATCTTTTCGGCATAAGATTTTTATTCAGAACCTGGATGCTGCAATTTATAATAAATCGAAATGTGGGTTGCAACATTTTTAACACAGAGATTAGGTTAGGTAGGAAGGTAGGTAGACAGACAACCAGGCAGACAGAAAGACGGATGGGCGGACGGACTGTAGACAGACAGACAGATGGTATTTAGAGATAACTGGCACATCCATATGCAGACTTGTTGTCTAGATCATCCATATCTTGAGAATTACATTGTTTTGATGAACCCAGATCCTCATATAACTCATCTATGTTCTGTACTTCTTTCCATTATTGGACTGTGTATTTTTGGATTTCAAATAAATGTTTCATGAACATCAACTTGTCATGAACCTCAATGATTTTAGGAGGGACAGTCGAAAAATTACTATTGAATCCTTTAGCCCATAAATTGGTTCACTAAAAAATTAAAGAAGCTAGTTGCTTTTCACAGTTAGTTAATTAATACATCTGATTAACTGCTTTCGAGATAGGTCTGGTATATCCTTTTGAGGAAATAATTTGCTGAAACATTTATTTTAAGCAGCCATTTTTGCATCATTGCATTATCTTTTCTCCAGTTTTCAGAGAGAGAGAGAGAGAGAGAGAGAGAGAGAGAGAGTTTGTGAGTTTTTTGACATTTACTGCCTGACACACGTCCAACAGTGCCCTGAGTTACTTTCTTTGTACTGGGTTAGTGGGACCGTCAAAATGAATATAGTATATCTTTTTAATGATCAGTAGACCCCTATATATGTTTTAGCATTCAAGGAAACATGCAAATTCGGAATGAAAACGAGCGACATTTTTGTGTTGTGGGGGGGGGTTTTGTGTGTGTTTTGAATAGCGCCGATTCATTTCAACCAAAAAAAAAATAGATTAAACGACAGTGACTGATTTGGCAGCTTATTGACAATAGCCTATTTGACCGTGCCAAGGAGGGAAGTTAAGACTATTCTTGCAAACGGGCATACAAATATACCGCACACATATACACATATAAAAAAAAAAGAAGCAGAAGTAAAAGGCTACCGCTCCACAACAATCTAGCTGCAGCCAGACTAATCCAGCTTGATGCGTTACGGACGAAATACACAGGACAATATTAATTCAAGATAAAAAGTAAGAAAGGGCCAGAAGACGAGGATGGCAGAGAAAGAGCTGGTCCGACAATATAAAGGACTGGACCAAAATGACCATGCCAGATCTCCTCAAGACAGCCACCAACAGAAGAGTCTAGAGAGAAATGGTGGCTGCTCTCACGTCCCCCCCCAACGACCCCAGCGGTCAGGGGAATGACTGAATATTATGACAACGTGTAACACTAAATGTAATATAAAGACGGACCAAAAATGACCATGCCAACTCCTCAAGACAGCCACCACACGAAGAGTCTAGAGAGAAATGTGTCTAAATGTTGTAAGTTTAGAATTGTCGTCCGATGCTTATTCATGGTCAAGAAACTGCTTCACAAGGAAGGATTGTCTCCCTTTGTTCATGTGCCTCGGCAGTAGACTTTGCAAGTGATTTGATGGTATCTCCGTTTGCTGATGAAATTATCCGAAGTAAGTTTTGTGTTTTCAAGTTATATTTCTGAAAATGATGGATATCTAATGTAAAGCCTTATATGCCCTAAAGTCAAACAAGAGGTGGCTTCATTTTCTACGCCTTAAGATATAAATGACACATGACATCAACAGAAGGATTTGTGTCAAACCATCTTCTGTTCGCATAGATCCCGAGGGTTCTTGGTCTAAACCTTGCCAGATTATCATGGTGCCATTCATGTGTTAAGTCTTTGAGGTATTTCTCCGGGCGGAATATGTCTTTAAAAGAGTTGTACCGTGTATTCTGTATTCTCTCTCTCTCTCTCTCTCTCTCTCTCTCTCTCTCTCTCTCTGTAATCGGAATGCTCTGTGGAATGTACTCCGTAAAAGTGGTGTTAATAGTAAATTATACATGGCTATTAGAGGGGTCTACAACTCAGTGCTTGCATGTGTGCGTGTGAAAAGTGAGTATTCAGATTATTTTTTTTGTCCAAATGGAGTAAAACAAGGATGCTTGTTAAGTCCACAGTTGTTTCTTTTTTCATAACGAAACTGGGGTTGGAATTGTCCCGCAAAGGAAGACATAGTATCCATATGATAACTGGAGCAGTTGAATTAGTTTTACTACTGTATGCTGATGATGTTATTCTTCTGTCCAGAACAGTTGTAGGTTTGCAAAACCAATTAAATGTATTGAAAGAAGAAGCAGATCGCTTAGGTTTATCTGTTAACGTGGATAAGACAAATATAGTGGTCTTTAGAATGGGTGGTCACCTATCAGTGTATGAAAAATGGTCCTATGAAAATGCAGATGTTCAAGTAGTTAATTCATATAAATATCTTGGAATGACATTTTCTACAAAATTAACTTTCCGTTACGCATGGGAAGAATCTCTGATGAAAGGAAAAAAAGGTACTATTGAAATTCTGAATCCCCTAAGAAAACTGAATTGTACAGACTGGTATATTTTGGAAAATGTTTGATACACAGATAAAACCTCTTCTTACTTATACAGCTGAAATTTGGGGCTTACATGAAAATTTGCAGATGGAAAAAGTACATACGTGTGCTATGAAGCGTTTCCTTCAAGCACCTATTCATTCATCCAACACCGTTTTATATGGAGAAATGGGCAGATACCCTTTGTATATAAGTACATTTGTGAAATGTATTAAGTACTGGTTGAAGATCTTGAAGCTACCCCAGTCCCGTTTCAGCAGGCAAGCCTATGATATGATGCTTTTAGGAATGGAAAAAGGTAAAGAAAACTGGGCTTATAAAGTAAAGAAAGTCCTTTCAGAACAGGGTTTTGGAATAGTGTGGATGACCAGGAAGTAGGAAATGAGCAACAGTTTATTGCGGAATTTAAAGACAAGCTTATTTATTCTTTTAAACAGAATTGGCACTCAGATATGGAAAGTAAAGAAAAATATCGCTGGTTTTTTCTCATTTAAGAATGTGTGTCCATTCTGAAAAGTTTCTCAATGTCATAACAGATAAATGGCACAGAATAAATTACGCAAGATTTAGGTTGAGAACTTTAGGTTTTAATGCGAACAAAAGATGGTTTGAATGTGAAACATCCACAGAATCTCCTTGTCCTGCATGTAGACATATTATGATGACGAAGAACACTTTCTGTTCCACTGTACTGCTTATAATGAAGTGCGGACAAATTGTTCATTTTTCCACTTAGATATAGCGAAAAGACAAAATGTCGTTGGTGTGTTATCATCATGATGATGAACTTGTAACTAAATCAGTTGCGAAATTCATCGCGGAAGCGTTGAAAATTAGACAGATGAAGGATAGTGAAATTTAAGATAATATCAGAGATATCTGAATGAATATTATCATTCATCGCATGTTGAAGAGATCAGTAAAATACAATGACGTCATTTAATTGAGTGGATGGTCGAGTCAGTCTTTTTTTTTTTTTCATGTTGAAGAGATCGGTAAAATACAATGTCATCATCATTTGATTGAGTGGATGGTCGAGTCAGTCTGAAGGTTTTGTTGTTTTTTTTTTTTTTTTACCTTACTGCATTACTCCTGTGCGTGAGGTGAAGACATAACGAAATGTTACGAATTTATGTGTTTTTTGTTAACTTTGGACCGCGCGTGTCTGTCATGTATGTATGTATGTATGTATGTATGTGTGTATGTATGTATGTAAGTTTGTAAGTGTATGAATGCAAGACAGACGCCTTTTAATGTGTCTCCTTTTATACTTGCCTTTGTTTGCTTCTTTTTTATTTATTTTCTCCCTTTTTTCCTTTTTCTTCTTTGTCACATAGAGACATTTTAAAACTTTAAACGCTATTTTCTTGTTTTGATTGGTTTTGTTATTCTGGCAGTGCTTTAAACTGCTTTTCTCTTTTGCTTCCATTGTTTTTGTTGTACTTTAAACTGCTTTTTTTCATTTGCTTATTTTCACTGACGTTGCTTCCTGGTGGTGGCTGTTATTGTCAGTTTCACTGGTGTGGTGTTGTTTGTTTTCTATGATCATGTTTTGATGCATACATTGTATCATTTAGAACTAGAACAGTAACGGCAAGTATGAAAACTGGCTAACTAAGCCTATACTTTTACCGTTATAAAATAAAGCATCATTGTCATTATATTCTCTCTCTCTCTCTCTCTCTCTCTCTCTCTCTCTCTCTCTCTCTCTCTCTCTCTCTCTCTCTGTAGTACGAGCCTGCCAATTTTGTTGAAAACAGTCAGTAAGCCACTGTCTGAATTCCGACAAAAATACTTTTATCCTTAGCTACCATCTAAGTAACCCAAACTGTGAGATAATCCACAAGCACTACATTGGGTCACAAAATTGGTCAAGAAAGCAAGAAATGTCCCAGTATCCTTTGAATGGCTCCACAAACTGATACGATCAGCATGCAGGAACCTGAAGATCAGTGAGCAGTGGATTAAAGCCAACAGGATGTACATTCCGAAAAAACAGAACTCGAGAAACATCAACCACTAAGATCGATATTCTCTCTAGACGTTGACCGGAAAAAAAAAAAACCTCCTTGTAGCAGTGAGGCTGCTTTAATGCATCACATAAAATGAGTATTCAGATGGGTCAGTCCAGAGGGGACGCATCCTGGGAGTGTCTGGCTGTGTAGAGCAAGCTACTATGGTTGTGGAGGTAATTCAAAGAGCTAAGGCAGACAAAACGGGACTGACGTGGTGTGGCTTGATCTGACTAATGCCTATGGATCAGCTCCATACATGATGACTTATCTGCCTATAGATGTATGTATCCCAAAGTACTTTCAAGAAATGTGAAGAAGTATATTAATATCTTCTCAACGAGGTTCTCCACAAAGGAATACACGACAGCCTGGATCAAACAGAAAGCTGACACAGCAGCGGGTTGTGCAGTTTCTCCTGTAATGTTTGTGTGTTGGAAATGGAGGGTCATCATGACAGCAGTCACCAGGCATAGAGCTTCATTAGAGTTCGGGAATGGATACCGCTTGTACACACACACACACACACACACACACACACACACACACACACACACACACACACACACACACACACACACTCTCTCTCTCTCTCTCTCTCTCTCTCTCTCTCTCTCTCTCTCACACACACACACACACACACACACACACACACACACACACGCACACACACACACCACACACACACACACACACACACACACACACACACACACACACACACACACACACACATACACACACACACACACACACACACACACACACACACACACACACACACACACACACACACACACACACACACACACACAACACACACACACCTTCCTCTAAAAGCTTTCAAGGATGATACAATTGTCATCTCTATCTACAAAGATGAAACACACAAACTATTGAAACAATTTAGACAATTCATTTTCTTCACCTAAGGTAAGTTTCAAGCCGAAGGCATTACCAAATTCGTCCCTGTGGAGAGAAAAAAAGTAAACCGAAACAGTTACGTTCGCTACAGCAGCCAACCGAGACATTCCAGTACTGACAGACGAACCTGTCAAGAGCATTAGAATGTTGTATGATGACTCTTGGAAAAACAAGGAAACAAGCAAATGATGGCAGAAAGCCTGCAGATTACAGAACCAGTTTTATCCTAAGATCTGTATATGACTCCCTGCCCTCGAATCCAAAAACTGCTGAAACGGGGGAGATGAGATGACCCTCCGTGCCCGCCCTGCCGAGGCAAACATACCGTAGAACATGTCCTAAATTCATGCAGCACAGCGCTTATCCTTAAGAGCAGACTACATATCATCACCACAAAGCTGAAGATCAATTTTCAGGACTTAGGTGCGACTGGTGGACGACTTTGGTCTGAAAACACTGTTTACTGGGTTACTCGTATATTATATGCTCAACTTTTTTTTCAAATACGAGTCCCGCAAAACAGCAGCATATTACTAGAGATGCCTGGTCCGAAGTAATGTAAGTGTTTCTTCGATGGAGTTCTGTTTTGGAGCGAATGACAGGTGGGCATAAAGGAAATGGGTACAGTTTGGGAGAGAGAGAGAGAGAGAGAGAGAGAGAGAGAGAGAGAGAGATAGCCCTCTCTAATATACACTTCTCACTTGTCCTCGTCTCTCTGCCTGTCTGTCTGTCTGCCTGTCTGTCAGTCTGTCTGTTTGCCTCTCTGTCTCTCTCTCTCACACACACACACACACACACACACACACACACACACACACACACACACACACACACACACACACTATTTATTTTTTCAAATACAGTTTTTACAAAGATCGTTAAAAACCAAACAAAATAAACAAGCTACATGTACATGTATATTCTAGCCGCTGTTTCTGGCCCTTTTAATCAGTGCACATACCTGTGTATCATCCTTCTCTGTGTAGCACATCTCTAGACTGTGCTCTCTCTTCCTTTTCATTCCAGTCATGAACATATTAACACAAAACTGTTAGCTGTCATATTTTTCTTCCATTTCTAACGTAAATGTTATATTGGTTACTCATTTCTCATGTGATAAACAATAAACTAAAACAGGGTCTTTTGACGCATGATGGAACAGAAGCCATTCATTTGTCTTTATACCTTGATTTTCATTGTCTCTCTGTTTATACCTTGATATTCATTGTAAGTCTTTTTACCTGATCTTAATCAT
>JADBJO010012900.1:40000-42500 GCA_016801955.1 Conus betulinus | reverse complement strand
TTTATCATTGGTAATGAGACACTACTGCATCTTGTACGTTTGCTTTGTTTGTCATTGCTGTGACATGTCTGTCTGTCTGTCTGTCTGTCTGCCCCCCCCACCCCCCCCCTCCCTCTCTCTCTCTCTCTCTCTCTCTCTCTCTCTCTCTCTCTCTCTCTCTCTCTCTCTCTCTCTGTCTGTTTTTGTACTCCCAGCTGTTATAGAACAGGGAGTACTTTACACTGGGAAGGAAGAAATGCTGTCTGTCTGTCTGTGTGTCTGTCTGTGTGTCTGTCCGCGGTCAAAATGTGTTCCAGTCGCTCCAGACAAAACTTCTGGGCCAATCTTTCTGAAAATTTGTAGGCATGTTCATAATGGGTCACGGATGATGCCCGATGTTTTATTTTAGCAGAATAGCCATTACTAACGGCTATAACGGCCCCAAACGGTTTTCCTTCTTTATGGAATACCTCAGAAAGTACTTGGCCGATTTATAGATAAACTAGTAGTACATTTATATGCTTTGCATCTTGTTTTATTTATCGATTAATGCCAAAGTCTCACAGTATGGGCTTTTCGTTTGCTACCCTCTCTCTCTCTCTCTTCTTTCTCTCTCTCTCTCTCTCTCTCTCTCTCCTCCCCCCCTCCCTCCCCCCCCCCCTCTCTCTCTCTCTCTCTCTCTCTCACACCACTAAATTCATTGAACCAAGTTTTTCAGATATAGGCCCTGATACCGCTGTCATAATCTCTGGCTATACATTTGTACGCAGAGATCCCACCGAATCCAAATCTACTGGCGTATTAATTTACATTCTTCAAAACGTTAAATGTTCGACGTTTACACGAACTTGAAAGTTTGGAAATTGAAGCAATTTGATTAGTAACCAAATTGAAGAGAACGAAATCCATCAAAATCGGTTTTGTGTATCCAAACCCAGCAGAAAATGCTGATTGGATGGACACGTTTACGGCCTTGATGCTATAGACGTAACACTTTTAGTCATTTCAATGCCAAACGTCATGGTTAGATAGGACTTCTTCGTACAATTTATGGCAAATTATAGACATGCCCACTGAGTAACGCCCACGAGTACAACAGTAATCGACCACATTTATCTGTCGAAACCACATAGCGTCATTGCGAAATGTGTGCCTTTGAATGGATGCAGTGACTACTTTCCAGTATGCATTACATGGCAAAAAATGGAATCAAAATTTGTAAAAAACCGACCACAACATACAACTTATAGATCTTTTGAACAATTCCGCGAAGATAACACTTTCTTACTGACCTCATGAATCCCCCCTCCCTCCCATTTCCCTCAAATTTATTTATGATTACACTGATCCAGAGAAGGTCTAGAGTTCTGGCTACACACATTTAATTCTGTTTAGGACAAGCATGCGCCATTCAAAACGCCTAGCGTAAGGCGTAGTGCTCAACTTAAGTGGATGACTGATGCAACATAATCTGCTTGTTTCTTACATGACGATCTGCTTCAAACAGAAGTGAAGTCGGATGAATTTAAAAGGCAACGAAATAAAGTCAGTTCACTCAAACAAGCAGCAAAAAAACAAATTTTGCCATGAACTTGCATCCAACAAACAAAATTCGAAATCCATATGGAAAGCAATAAATGAACTTTTGAATAAAACTTCTCAAAGATAGGTCCCATAACCAACATAACACCAAATGAACTCAGCAAACTCTTTACAACTGCAGAACACTTTATCAAAGAAAAAATACTGAATCAAATGACTTCAAAACTAAAACAAAAATGCAATGCTAAGAATATTTGCTCAGCTCCACCAGTCCCGCCCATGACAGTGATGTTTACCAAGCTTTACGTCATTAAAAGCAGACAGGAAGTTGCGGACGTGACGGGACTGATGTAAGAATTCTGAAACTATCTGCATCTGTTACATGTGAAACTCTTCCCAATATTTATAGTTAATGCATTGATAAATGTCACTTTCCCTACTCAGTACAAAGTTGCAAAAGTGATGCCAATTCTTAGATCTACTGACAATTCTGAGCCATTGAACAACAGTCCTATATCCATTTTGTCATTTCTGTCCACGCCTTTGGAAAAAAACACATAAATAAACATCTTTGCCACAATCTTGACTGCAATCTACTAAATAAAAATCAAATCAGAATTCAAGAAAAATCTTTTTTGTCATACAACACTTACAAATTTAGTAGATCAATTGCTAAACATTGGTCATGATAATAGATATTGTGGCAAACTGTTTGTTGAGTTTACAAATGCTATTAACTTAATTGATCACAAATGCAGAAACTATTATCATATGGTATAACAGGAGACACTCTCCAACTGATCACATCATTCCTCGAAGACCGTCAACAGACAGTTTGTTTCAACAGCAACTCATCAGAAAACTTACTTATCCGACATGGGGTACCCTAGGGTTCTGCCGACCCTGGAGAAAGGGTCCAGTGACGGTGAGGAAAGGCCCACTGACCACAGGGAAAGTCCTGTTGACAGTGGGAAAGACT
>JADBJO010012900.1:12500-35000 GCA_016801955.1 Conus betulinus | reverse complement strand
ATCAGAATTCTTCCTCTTTACATTTTTTTTACCTGATGTTCATTACATTTATATACAAGGCTGATCAGATTTTTTAATATGAAAGATACAACAACAAAGCGAAATTCAAAAATGAAAGAAAAAAGAAAGTCAGCAAAAGCAGTTTGTTTTTTTTTAACCTGAACAAACAAAAAATGAGAGAAAAAAAAAACGATATCAACGTACTCAGTGACGTAAATGGTATATGACGTCTTGTTGGTCTGAGGGTCTATGACGCAGGCCTCAGTGTGCATGGGGCCAACAATGACCAGCATGCCAGTCAGAATGATGACGGAAACGGGGATTATGACGATAGCCAGGGTGCGCGTGCTGAGCATGCGCTGTGCACGCAGTGGACTGACCACACAGAAACAAACGTTCAGCCGCCGCTATCACGGTGTTCAGAAACATGCTGACCCAGGGTGAACCCCGTGAACCCTGAAGCAATTTGTGCATGAAAATAATGAGTTACAGACCTGATTCACAAATGCAATCTACAATGTTTGAATAACAAACGAAAGTCAACACGCCCCGTCCGTGTGGACTCTAGAAATTTCTGTTTATTTTAAAGCGGTCCATATCTAAGAATTTTGTTTAAATTGAAGGGGTCCATGTCTGAGAATTTTTGTTTTGATTAAAGGGGTCCATATCTAACAATTTTTGTTTAAATTGAAGGGGTCCATATCTAAGAATTTTTGCTTAAATCAAAGGGGTCCATATCTAAGAATTTTTGTTTAAATCAAAGAGGTCCATATCTAAGAATGTTTGTTTGAATTAAAGGGGTCCATATCTAAGAATTTTTGTAGGTAGTAGCTTAAAAGAGAATACAAAAATGAGCGGGAAAAGGCGAGTGCACTACATACGAGACAGTACAATGCAGCAGCAAAATCTTTGAAAGAACTATGACAAAAAAAAGGAATGGCAGCATGTTGTGAATATAGAACCCAAATTATATTTTTTAAGAGAGTTACGAATGAGAAATATTTGTTGTTCTTTTCCTTCGTTTTGTAGGCAAATAGAATAGTGTCGATTATAAAAAAAAAAGTGAGTGTGTTTGTTTGTTTGTTTTTTTACTATGCGTGTAAATTACACTTTTTAAAGAAAGTAACGAATGAGAAATATTTGTTGTTCTTTTCTTTCGTTTTGTAGGCAAACAGGATAAAGTCAATTATAAAGAGTGGATTTGTTTGTTGTTTGTGTGTGTGTTTGTTTGTTTGTTTGTTTGTTTTATTTTGCGTGTAAATTATACTTTTTTCAGAGAAAGGCTAATGAGAAATATTTGTTGTTCTTTTCATTCTTTTAGTAGGAAAATAGAAAGGTGTCGATTGTCAAGATTGGGGTTTTGGTTTTTTTTTTCACTTTGTTTGTTATGGCCTTATTGCTCTATGCCATATACTAAAAAAAACATAAACAAAACATTGTAATACAAAGAAATTCTGGAGAGTGAATCAAGTTGCATATGCAGTGCAGGTAATATAGTTTTGAAAGACCAGAAGATTGAAAGTAATTTCAAAAGATGCTGTTTCATCAAAACAATGATAAGTGCAATACACAATGAATAATGTGTTGGCCCTTTTGTTATAAACACATACAAAATGCTGACAAAAAAAATCCACTGCTGTGGGTCTACCAACCGAATCCGTAATCTGAAGCTTGTTCATAAGAGGGATCAGTAAGAAGAACGTCTAGAATGACCCGGACAACGGGTCTTCGGAGAAGGTCCTTTCATGCAAGTGCTTCCGGCATTACTGTCTTGCTCCCTGGAGAGGCAAAGCTGCTTCCAAGTAATGGACTCCTGGACGTGGGTATGCTACAGCATTATTTTATTGCAAGCTGTATTTGAACCAGCCCCACGCACGCCCTGATGGTCAACCAAGTCAGCTGAAGACGGATGCTAGGCTGATGGACACCAGTTGTGAATTTAAAAATTCAAGCCCGGTAAAGTATACTTGTGCTCCTATTTCACATAACTCATAAAGTCATACGTAGACGCACCTTCATGGTGAAGACCTTGGCTTGTAAGCCAGATTTCTTCAAAGGACCAACCTAACTGACATATTTTTCCGTAAATGTAGTACTTTTCTGTCAGTTTTCAGCTTTAACTGGATTGGTTTCACAAATTAGTCTCCTAGCCGACAAGAATCTTTCATAGCCTTGCTTTTCACACTCTGCACTCATAGAATTTGAGGGATACCCTCAGCTTTGCTTGACGACAATGAAGCACAGCCGTGAAATCAGGTGGCACACCAAGCCATCCCTTGTTACCTAGTTGTTTGGGCCTCCATCGAATCAACTATGTTAGTTTTTTTCTTAGATTAGCAGAGGCCAAAGGAGCAGTGGAATTGGCATAAAACTGCAGGCGCCAGTCATTGACTTTGCCAGGGAGGCCACACTTTTCTTTTAACTGCAGGACTGCGTCTGCTCTTTGCTTGATTTTGTTTACTCTTTTTGTATCTTTCATACAATCATCACACCACCTTCTAAAGCTTGTACTGGTTCTTTTGTGTGCGCTGGAAAGAATTTGTTGGCTGCAATAGGTGTGATTTAGGTGCTTTCACTTTCTGCAGGCTTCGAAAAATCTTTAATCGCAAACTCATTCTGTAGGAGGCAATATATGTCAGACTTCTGAAGTACACTATGGGTTTCATCTTCCGTGGTGGAATGGACTGTTGTGTCATCCGTAGTGGCTTTTAGAAGGATGGGGGTGGGGTAGAGAGTGGTACCCATTCACGAGGCCTGTGCTAGACTCGTACTGCTCTTAGCTGTCTTCAACACGGCCACCATTGCCAACACGAGTTCTGTTGGAGAAATTCTACAGCCCATCATTATGACGACTTCCGGATTAATCCAATCTGTTGTGTCTTCCTTTGTAGAGAATCTACTGAGAAGTCGTTAAAGTACTGTTTATCTTTGTTGAATCTAGGTGGCGTGGGGAGGGTGGTGGAATATAGGTTACATTTCAAGATGTAATTGAATCCGTTTGTGTGGGAGTGGTCCATTTGCACTTGCCAGATCAAAAAGTTAATGCAGGAAAGAAGAAAGAAAAGATCACTCATTAACTCTCTACAGCATCCAAGAGTACAAAGTTGGAAAATATAAAGAGGGACAACAACAGAACAAGACAGAAATTTGCCAGTTGACTCACAGGTAATGATACATGCAACAGCAGAATGAAGGCCACAGAGCTGACGAGGAATGAGAGTGGAATGTAGAAGACAAATCAAAGAGCAATATTTGACGACATGGGCAGAACGTCTACGTGGCAGTTAGAACTGGCAGTAGCAGACGAACTACTAAATTCTTATGTTAAAGAACATAGTGACCAGCCATTTCGTTGATGCGCTGTCATATTTTTTTCATCAGTCTTGACCTTTGTCAGCGCCACAGTTACTGCTGGTTACGCACTGGGCAGCCCGTGATCAATTTTAGATAAACAGTTTATACCAGAATTTTAACTCATTTAAAAAATGTTCGCCATAAGTAGGTTTACACACATGTCACGTAATACTCTGACCTAACAAACATGATGCTTTATGTGTTTGTTGCACACAATTCGAATTTCCCAAAGAAAAGTGTTACTTGTGATGACTTGGCAATAATAAAGAATGCATTGCTTTTTAGGATTCTGTCATCGTTAAAGCAAACAAATCTTTTTTAATTACACCATTTCATGCATCTTTGACCATAAACTCGTCGATAATTTAGTCATAAGAAACAGCATTAAATGTCAGACTTTAAGGTCACTTTTTTAATACATGTCAAATTGTTTGGACATATCATTGAACATGTTTTTCATCAGTGTCCAAAGCAATTGTTAGTGATCAAAATTTCAAAGAAAATTTTCATTGGAAATTTTGTTGAAAATGTTATAGGTTAACGGTCAATATGATTTGGTGACATTTCCATGGTGAAAATGGCTGTGGGTGTCGAGATCATACTTATCATTCTGCCAATTCAAATGAGTTATGCTTATACTTCCTGATGATATGCACAGTCAAATTTTCATTACACACACACACACACACACACACACACCACACACACACACACACACACACATCCGCACGCGTACACACACGCACACACACTCAGATGCTCGAACGCGCGCACACATACACTCACATACACTAACAGAGAGAGAGAGAGAGAGAGAGAGAGAGAGAGAGAGAGAGAGAAACAGACAGATGGACAGACAGACAGGGGGAGGAGAATCTGACCCAAAAAATATCTGATGATGACATTGGATGAGCCGACGAAGAAGCGGTAGTTGACCTCTGCCAGTACAAGGAAATTGACGGAGATGACCACAAGGTCCACAACGGCCAGACAGAAGACACAGAAGTTGACCCTCTCCCTCAGCCCCTGTCTGTAGAACACAGCGGCACTGAGGATGTTGCCTGGGAACCCCACCAGGAAGAAAATGAATGTGAGGCTTGTTGATGTGATTGCCGATATCCAAAAACTGTGTCTGAAAAACAGTCTGTAGGATCATCCTGGATAGCTAGCCAAATCGTTAACATTTGGATAGACAGAGAGAGAGAGAGACAGACAGACAGACAGAGAGTCGGTGGAATAGATAGATATATAGACAGACATGCAGACAGATATATGTAGAGAGAGAGGCAGAGAGAGAGACAGACACAAAGACAGACAGACAGGCAGAGACACAGACACAGACACAGACAGAGAGAAAGATATATATATATATATATATATATATGTAGGTAGGTAGGTAGGTAGGTAGATAGTTAAACAGACAGACAGACAGACATGTCAGGAGATTTTTTATTGGGTATGCAAAGGAATTCAAAATTAATGCTTTTGATGCACCGTTGTATCTTCTTTGTTTGTCTTTTTTAATTAAGAAAGACAGTGTTGATCAATAATGCGATGAACACTCTATGCCGCACCTAATGGCCTTTGAGATGATCAAAAAGGTGGGACAACAAGAAATCCGATAAGTACCAAGATTTTTTTTTTTTTTGCTGGGGGGTGCAAATTACAGTGTTAGTGAGCTAATTACTTCGATTCATCAAGAAAACAGACATATCCTTAAAATAAAAATGACACTGTTTGATTGGCTAACAATCGATCTACTTTGCCGAAGGATCTCAATGTCTTGCGAATATTCTGTAAGAAACGGAAACTTTAAGTCCATCCAGAAAAAAAAAGATCGAAGAAGTTCTTTTTCACGGGAGAAAAAGTAATGCTATAACTGTATCACTTTTTGTAATCAGATAGAATTTGTTAACGATTAGGTGCTGGTTGTAGTTACACAGGTGCATATTTCACAGCAAAATTGCACGCCGAAATCAAAGTTCACCTTTCTACCGACAGCTGGAAACCAAAACTGACCTGTTGGTACCCGTTCAGAGCGTTTCCACCATATGATGATACCAAGATCATTATACCATTGTGAAACTTGAAGATTGAGAATTTTGATATTTTCTAAAAGCCGCACAGAGACTTCTAAATATTTGTTCAGATTAAATAAAGATACCTCTTTAACTTACGGCAAAATAGAATCTTCCCTATCTGAGTCCTGCTGAAAGCATCATCATCATCATCATCATCATCATCATCATTATCATCATCATCATTATTATCATTATTGTTGTAGTTACTATTATCATCATTGTAATTATTATCATTATCATTATTATTACTGGTTTCATTATCATTATTACTATTATCATTATTATAGTTACCATTATCATTATTATTATTATTGTTATTATTATTATTGTTATTGTTAGTATTACCATCATCATCATTATTAATATCATTATCCTGAGTTCAGACAGCTGGAAACCAAAACTGACCTGTTGGTACCCGTTCAGAGCGTTTTCACCATATGATGATACCAAGATCATTATACCATTGTGAAACTTGAAGATTGAGAATGTTCAAATATTTGTTCAGATTAAATAAAGATACCTCTTTAACTTACGGCAAAAATAGAATCTTCCCTATCTGAGTCCTGCTGAAAGCATCATCATCATCATCATCATCATCATCATCATCATCATCATTATCATCATCATCATCATTATCATTATTATCATTATTGTTGTTGTAGTTACTATTATCATCATTGTAATTATTATCATTATCATTATTATTACTGGTTTCATTATCATTATTACTATTATCATTATTATACTTACCATTATCATTATTATTATTATTATTGTTGTTATTGTTAGTATTATCATCATCATCATTATAATATCATTATCCTGAGTTCAGATAAAGCAGTCACAAATGAGCAGTCGAAGCTGGCAGGCATCGCCATGTTCCACACGAGTTCATATTTATCTAAATGGTATAGAGGGACTGAGCTAACTGTGCGCGACTTTCAATGACAGTAATATGTCTGAAATTCAATAATTATGAAAAGGTGACTCGAGGAAATTACCTTGAACTGAAGTCTTTTACATTTCTGCAATCTTGTTAAAACAGGGCAGGGTATATGTTTCAACATGTTTCCATCAACTCAGTGCCTGATGTCTAACACTCCCTGTCTCCAGTGTTAAAACAAATACCATGGGACAAGAGCTTTAGAGGCCAAGCAGGAGAGGAGGCATGCCAAGAGGCAACAGCGTACCACTAGTCTAACAGTCACCGCGCATTTGTTTTCAACCAACAAAGAACTGCGTCACTGACTGGCACTATTGGTAATGCAAAGTTCACCCTTTACTTGTCAAAAAACCATTGCATACACGACAGCCAAACAGCTGTTCACTGTAACAAATATTCTGCTTAGAAAAATGAATGGCACTCCTGTTTCTTCAGCATTAAGCGTGCGTGAATTCCTTCAGAACTTTTCAAACGTTTTTGTTTCCATTTTCACCTGCTGGAGAACAGTGGATCTGCTATGCATGCAATGTTTTCAGCTGGTTACACAGCCAGTTTGTGCAGAGACCGTGTCTGAGTTCGGATCCAAAATCATGTCAGTTTGATCCTGTTTCACTCCTTCTGCTGTTTCCATGTCTTGATGTGCCGTTGCTATACATTATGCATGCCATCCATTCTTCCTGGTTGTCTGGTTGTTGTTTTTCTGAAATTTTCGAATCTGCTGCTGTTCTGCCCATTCATCAGGAAATCTTGTTTGAGTCATAATTGTTTGAAAAATCATTGAACTGTTCCCAAATTCATACTTGTATCAAACTTGCTTTTAAAAAAAACAATGTTGTAATGTCTCAGCTCTTATCGCACTTAGACCAAATTGTCTGGTTAATCCTTAGCAGTACACCAACACACGTGGTCACTGACAAAACTGCTCGTCTTTGGTGGCCAATAATTTGTCTTCAAAACTGTACGATGACAAAATATCCGTTCTTGGTCTTTGAGGCTTGTCAGCGGCCTTTAACATCATTTACCACTTCATCTTCTTGACCAGGTTGAAAACTTCGTTTGGTATTTTACAGAATCCAACAAGATCCTGGCCCATTCTCCCGACAGAACAGACTTCAGAGGCACGTGATATATGTTATCAGCTTCAGCATTTTGGAACACATCATTGTCATAAACTTTGTCTACAGAAACATCCTATCATTAACGTGTCTCATCCTAAACGTTACATCAGGCACACTTTATAAAACCTTCGACAAAACGCGATTTCTTCTAGTTCTTCATATACTTACCTGTTCACTGACAACAGTTATCATGTTCAGTGCATATTGCACAGAATAAAACCTCTTTCCCTGTAGCTGCTTGACTACGTGCGTTGGATAAACATTTGGCTGGTGTGGTAGATTTCATCATTATTCTCTGCATCTCCAAACAATTTCAAATGTGAGGAATGATTGCATTGGAATGAACCATTCTCCAAATTTTGTTCACAAGTTGCTGATTTCTTCCCCTGCCTCTTCTGCTCCTATTCCTCTCCACTTTCACCTCCATCCCCCACTCAAACTCCAGACCCAATCATTTTGTGTTATATTGACTGTGTAATAAAGTGAGTGATGTTTATAAACCCATCCGACAGTTCGATTCTTCACATTTGATGGTTTTAAAGGCGTTCCGCAACTGTGCAATCGTTGAATTCGTACGAATTACAATAGTTGTTCAAGAAAAGTAAAATAGACCATGAAACAAAAGGCATAAAGGAAACAACGAAGAAAACAGCACAGAACGAAAGACAGAAAGAGGAAATTGGAGAAGGGAAGTCCAGTCATATCACGTGATTTACACTCCAGCTGACCACAAAGTCCAAATTTGCGCGGCAAGAAAGGAAGGAAGGAAGAGGGGAGAAACAGTACAGACTGTTAACTCTACCTCGTCACTGATGAGGTTCTCTGCGTTGTCTTGAGGAGTGACTTCCTGCCGTAGTACCAGACACCCATGTTCTGGTGCAACATCACTGGCAGATGCCTCAGTCGATCCCTCATGATGTGCAGATGACGTCACTGTGACGTCGAAGAATTCTGTACTTTGAGTGGGCAAGCCGATGAAGCCAACAAGGTTCATTATCTTAATAACGGATGTACATCGGGGTTTGGTTGTTGGTGGTTTTTTTTTTTTGCGCTACTTCCTTTTTTAATGATCTTTCAGTCAGCTAAACCATGCAGACTCCAGGGCGATTCCAGAGCACTGAAAATGAGTCACATAATATGATAGAGAATCAAACTGATGATTCCTAATAACTACGCACCCCCCACCCTCTCTCTCTCTCTCTCTCTCTCTCTCTCTCTCTCTCTCTCTCTCTCTATTTCTCTCTCTCTCTCTCTGAAAGATAGATCGACAGATAGATACAAAGTTATTGTAACTTTTCATCTATGTGTCTCTTGTTGTATGTATTCAGGGATTCCATCCTGGTCTTCTTTTTTAACTCTCAAATACGTTGTTTTTTTTTTTAATTCTGAGTTCATTACATATTTTTGATAACCATTCTTTATATCACTCTCTCCTCCATTTCCCTCGTCTGCCCTTCACTGTGGGTCGTTTTGAGGAGTCCGTTTATTCGTAATGTTCCCTCGTGGTGTCGAGAATACGAGAGAGGTGTGTTGATGACTGTAGGTGGACTGTCCCAACCACGACCAGCCGTGTGCACGGATGACTTTGCATGGCATTAACAAAGGGTTGTGTTTGCATTATAGAAGTCAAGGATTCCCATGGTGAAGAGTTTGATATCTACACTTTGTAATCCCTTTTTTCTCAATTCGTCTTTTCCTCGTTATCTCCCATCTTCCTCCTCCTTTTAACATCAATTTTAAATCTTTCTCATAGGCCCTGAGGGCTACGATACCCGCATTTGTAATTCTCCCTATTGATCTATTCATCCTGCTATTTTCTTCTTTTTTTTCTTTGTCCACCTGAAAAAGACTAAGAGGTTGAGGCTCGTCACTTAAGCGTTTGTTGAGCTCCTTTGTCAGCTTGACCTTTGATCTTATTGAAGAAACAAACATACTCACTTTAAAGTCATGATCAGGGATATCGTTTTACAGGAGCTAAAGCATACATTGTTACATATAAGCACACATTCAGACATGAATGCGTACATGCATGTACACACACACACACACACACACACACACACACACACACACACACACACACTTTTTTCCTCTCCACACTTTCGTCGTTTGTTTCATTTTACTACCCTTCCCTGGCTGCTTTGTGGGTGCTGTTGGATTCTTTTATGAACCCTTGGTGCTGAGAACACCACAGAGTTATTGACTGTGATTGCCTCTATTTGACGCTAAGAGCACAGACACGGTCAGCCGTGTCTCCCTGAGGAGTCCGATCCAGCTGACGAAAGGCCTAGGAGCAGGCAAACCAATAGAGCTGTGTCCGGGAGGATTGCGGTGGTTCCCTCATGCAGCCAGTGAAGGGTTTTCATGCTTATAATGTATTTTATTTCATGTTCCCAGTTTCTTCACCTTCAACCCCCCCCCCCCCCCTCCCCCTTTTTATAGTTCAAATCTTTGCCAAGTCATTACTATAATGATGGAAATAATTATTGTTAGCCTGCACTTGTTTTCCCCCACTGCTTAATTGTTCAGCATTATATATATATATATATATATATATATGTGTGTGTGTGTGTGTGTGTGTGTGTGTGTGTGTGTGGTGTGTGTGTGTGTGTGTGTGTGTGTGTGTGTGTGTGTGTGTGTGTGTTACATCCATGCATACACATATGCATTCATGCATAAATACACATACATGCATACATACATACATGAACACATGCATGGGCTGCATGTTCTTTTGTTACAAACGTACATGTAACTGCAACCTGTATATGTATATGTCTTGTTTAATCCTTTGTTTCCATTCCGTATTTCGTTTTCTGTGGCTATAACGAAAAGGTTTGGTCATCGATTACATCTTTCACTGAACCAACGTTTGTGACAATGCTTTCCCCGTAGAAAAGGGTTGTTTCTTGTTCAGTTGTAAGATCCACTGTGTTGACATTGATTGTTTCTCCTCTGCTGGGTGCACAGTGCACTTTCATTGATATTTTGCTCGGAAAAAGTCAGAAGCTTGTCGACCATGACGACTCTCTCAATTTTAAGTTTGTTTGTTTGTTTGCTTTTCCTCTAAGTTTTCATCCTTGTCACCACACTCACCTGATATATGGATACTTCTACGCTTCTTCTACCTCCACGTACTTTTCCTGTCTCACCTTGTGCGCCACTTCAGTGGCATTATCCCCACACCATGCATTCCTGCTCCCCTTCTAACGACATCCTGGCTTGTCCCCACACGGCCCTGACACAGCTACTTTCAGAAGGCAACCGATGTCAAATCGCCATGAGGAAAACTACCAGAGGAGACACTGCACTCCTGCCGAGTAACTTTGGTGGTGTTTAGTGGTGCCTGTTCTGTTCCAATGTTTGCAGACCGCAATCAGAGGGCGTCTACGTCCGCCCAACGGCATCCTCATGAACATACTGACAGTGGCAAGCTCCCAAGGACATAGATGCGGAGAGGAAATCAAAACTGAGGGTACATCACAGCAGGGCTCGAAGGGCCACATAATTGGAGACTTTTTTCCATTCTGATGGATGAGAATGACGATGGTGAAGACGACGCTACGGAATTCCGCACTGGTCTGAAGCTACAGGTCATGGCTGTACTCTACACTTACTTCCATAATATATCACAGCGTCAAATAGGCCTGAACGAAGAGACACCTGCAATGGTGATCAGGAAATTTCAGCAATTCTGTCAAACGCATTTATTGAATGGATGAAACTTGGCTATGGGGTCCCAGTTTACCCAACTGAGCCTATAGCAAACTCAGTTTTGAGTGGGAGCCTGTCAGGGTAGCAAACATCCCACAAAAATGGTTTTGATGGCGGCTGGTTTTCCCTCCACATTCGTCTACATTGTTTGGGTTTTTCTTTACTTCCTTTGATGGAAAGATTTCCAGTTCTGTTTTATCTCTGCCCTAAAATGCACGCCCCACTCTCCTCTTTACTTTCCTTCCTTATTTTTCTGCAGTAATGAAGAACCAATGAAAAGGGTAACTTGTCTAACTTTTCATTGATGTGTCTCTTGTTTTATGTACTCAAGCGATTCCATTCCATTCTTACTTTTTAATTCTCATATACGTTTTTTTTTTTTATTCTGAGTTCACTACATATTTTTGGTAACCATTCTTTATATCATTCTCCTCCATTTCCCTCGCCTGCCCTTCACTGTGTGTCGTTTCGAGGAGTCCGTTTATTCGTAATGTTCCCACGGTGGTGTCGAGAATAAGACAGAGGTGCGTTGATGACTGTAGGTGGACTGTCCCAACCACGACCAGCCGTGTGCACTGATGACTTTGCATGGCATTAACCAAGGATTGTGTTTGTTTGCATTACAGAACTCAAGGATTCCCATACGCTGCTGGTAAAGAGTTTAATATGTGCACTTTTTAATCCCTTTTATCTCATCTCTGCTTTCCTCATTCTCTCCCATCTTCCTCCTCCTTTTAACATCAATTATAATCATTCTCATAAGCACTGAGGGCTACGATACCCTCATTTGTGTCTCTCCCTATTTGTCTATTCATCCTGCTATTTTCTTCTGTTTTTTTTTTTTTTTTGTCCGCCTGAAAAAAGACTAACAGGTTGAGGCTCGTCACTTAAGCGTTTGTTGAGTTCATTTGTCAGCTTGACCTTTGATCTTATTGAGGAAACAAAACATACTCATTTTAAAGTCATGATCAGGGATATCATTTGACATGAGCAAAAGCATACCTTGTTATATCTGGCAGGAGCTAATGCATACATTGTTACATATAAGCATACATTCAGACATGAATGCGTACATGCATGTATAAACACACACACACACATACACACACACACGCGCGCGTGTGCGCGCGCGCGCACACACACACACACACACACACACACACACACACACACACACACACACACACACTTTTGTCCTCTCCACACTTTCGTTTTGTTTCATTTTACTACCCTTCCTGGCTGCTTTGGTGCTGTTGGATTCTTTTGTGAACCCTTGGTGATGAGAACACCACAGAGTTATGGACTGTGATGTGTCTTTATTTGATGCTAAGAGCACAGACACGATCAGCCGTGTCTCCCTGATGAGTCCGATCCAGCTGATGAAAGGCCTAGGAGCAGGCAATACTAATGGAGCTGTCTCTGGGAGGGATTGCGATGGTTCCCTCAAGCAGCTAGTGAAGGGTTTTCACAGTTATAATGTTTTTTCTTTATTTCATGTTCCCAGTTTCTTCACCTTCAACCCCACCCCCACCCCCACCCCCCCTGCCTTTTTTATTTTTGTTATTTTTCTATAGTTCAGATCTTTGCCAAGTCATTACTATAATGATGGAAAAATTGTTAGCCTGCACTTGTTCCCCCCCCCCCCCCCCCCCCCCCACACTACTTAATTGTTGGGCATTATAAATACATATATTATATATGTATATATATATATATATATATATATATATATATATATATATATATATATATATATATATGTGTGTGTGTGTGTGTGTGTGTGTGTGTGTGTGTGTGTGTGTGTGTGTGTGTTACATCCATACATACACATATGCATTCATACATACATACACATACATACATGCATGCATACATACATACATGAACACATGCATGGGCTGCATGTTCTTTTGTTACAAACGTACATGTAAACTTTAACCTGTATATGCATGTGTCTTGTTTAATCCTTTGTTTTTCCATTCCGTATTTCGTTTTCTGTGGCTGTAACGAAAAGTTTGGTCATCGATTACATCTTTCACTGAACCAACGTTTGTGACAATGCTATCCCGGTAGAAGAGGGTTTTGTTCCTTGTTCAGTTGTAAGATCCACCGTGTTGACATTGATTGTTCTCCTCTGCTGGGTGCACAGTGCACTTTCACTGATATTTTGCTTGGAAAAAAGTCAGAAGCTTGTCGACCATGACGACTTTCTCATTTTTAAGTTTAATTGTTTGTTTGCTTTTCCTCTAAGTTTTCATCCTTGTCATCACACTCACCTGATACATTGACCTTTCTACGCTAATTCTACCTCCACGTTCTTTTCCTGTCTCACCTGATAATTGATACTTCTACACTACTTCTGCTTCTACGTTCTTTTCCTGTCTCATCTTGTGTGCCACTTCAGTGGCATTCTCCCCACACCGTGCATTCCTGCTCCCCTTCTAACGACACCCTGGCTTGTCCCTACACGGCCCTGACACCGGCTACTCTCAGAAGACAACCGATGTCAAATCGCCATGAGGAAAACTACCAGAGGAGACACTGCACTCCTGCCGAGTAACTTTGGTGGTGTTTAGCGGTTCCTGTTCTGATCCAATGTTCGCAGACTGCAATCAGAGGGCGTCCACGTCCACCCAACGACATCCCCAGGAACATACTGACAGTGGCAAGCTCACCAAGGACATAGACGCAGAGAGGAAATCAAAACTGAGGGTGCATCACAGCGGGGCTTGAAGGGCCACATATATTGGGGACTTTTTCCATTCTGATGGATGAGAATGACGATGGTGAAGACGACGCTACGGAATTCCGCACTGGTCTGAAGCTACAGGTCATGGCTGTACTCTACGCTTACTTCCATAATATATCCCAGCGTCAAACAGGCCTGAAACGAAGATACACCTGCAATGATGATCAGGAAATTTCAGCAATTCTGTCACAAATGCATTTATTGAATGGATGAAAGTCGACTATGGGGTCCCAATCTACCCAACTGAGCCTATAGCAAACTCAACTTTGAGTAGGAGACTGTCAGGGTAGAAAAAAATCCTACAAAAATGGGCCTCATGGCTATCCCAGCCAGGAATCGATACACTAATCAATGCCCTATGGCGGTTGGTTCTGCCTCCACATTCGTCTACATTGTTGGGGTTTTTTCTTTTCCTTTGATGGACAGATTTCCAGTTCTGTTTTATCTAATGCACGCCCTACTCTCCTCTTTACTTTCCTTCCTTCCTTTTCTGCAGGTAATGAAGAACCAACGAAAAGGGTAACTTAATGTAACTTTTCATTTATGTGTCTCTTGTTTTATGTATTCAAGCGAGTCCATTCCATTCTTGTTTATTAAATTCTCATACTTTTTTTTTCTCCTTCTGAGTTCACTACATTTTTTGGTAAGCATTCTTTATATCACTCTCGTCCATTTCCCTCGTCTGCCTCCACTGTGTGTCGTTTTTAGGAGTCCGTTTATTCGTAATGTTCCCACGATGGTGTCAAGAACAAGACAGAGGTGTGTTGATGACTGTAGGTGGACTGTCCCAACCACGACCAGCCGTGTGCACTGATGACTTTGCATGGCATTAACAAAGGGTTGTGTTTGTTTGCATTACAGAACTCAAGGATTCCCATACGCTGCTGGTCAAGAGTTTAATATCTACACTTTATAATCCCTTTTTCTCCTCTCTGCCTTCCTCGTTATCTCCCATCTTCCTCCTCCTTTTAACATCAGTTTTAAATCATTCTCATAGGCACTGAGGGCTACGATACCCGCATTTGTGTCTCTCCCTATTTATCTATTCAGCCTGTTATTTTCTTCTCTTTTTACTTTTGTCTGCCTGAAAAAGATTAAAAGGTTGAGGCTCGTCACTTAAGCGTTTGTTGAGTTCATCTGTCAGCTTGACCTTTGATCTTATTGAAGAAACAGACATACTCACTGACTGACTGAAACCAATTTATTGTCAGATTAACTCAAAGTTGTACTGACATTTAAGAAAACATTATGAACAGAATACCAACGTTTTTCATTCAAAGCAAAGAAGCATAATTAACACACCAAAATACGCGCGCACACATACACATACACACACAAGCGCACACACATGCGCGCGTGCGTACTCACGCACATACACATACACATACGGACGCGCGTGCCCCGCGCGCACACACACAAAAGTACGCACTTACATAAATACACAAATACACGCATCTCAATACGACACAACCCATACCCTCACATACACTCAAACTTGCACACTCACACACAGACTTACACACGCCCACACACACACACACACACACACACACACACACACACACACACACACACACACACACACACTCATACTCGGGCACTCGTACACACATGCATTCACTCTCATAAACACACGCATGCACGTACACATACGCGCGCACGCACATACACATCCAGACACACACACACACACACACACACACACACACATAAACACACACAACAACACACACACACACACACACACACACACACACACACACACACACACACACACACACACGCACACACACACACATGCACGCACACACACGCACACACACACACACACACACACACACACACACACACACACACACACACACACACACACACAAACACACACATACACATACACACACGCACGCGCGCACACACACACACACACACACACACACACACACACACATACACACACACACACAACACACACACACACACACACTAAGGGCCGATATATGCTGTTATCCAGAAACATCAATTCTGTGTGACCACATGTATATCTAATGCATGGGAGTCAAAGATCATCAAAGTATGGAAGTGGCTGACATATTGCTCGTAAGAGTCGAACAGCTTATGGGTGTATATGGATTGGGGAAGGGGAGAAGAGGGAGGAAGAGAGTGGGAGGGGGGATGAAAAGGCCTTGCTCTACGTGCAAAATAGACGCCGAACGATGCTGATATGGTATATGCCTAGAATAAGATTTTAACATTTCAAAAATTCGTGAACTGGAAAAAAAAAAATCCTGTTGTGGGGAGGGAGGCAGTGAGGAGGGGGTTTGGTGGTGGAGGAGTTAAAAATATCTTCCAAGTGGATGAGATTTGATAATGTAAACAGCCAAAACGCCAGGCTCCAACCATTCTCATAACTGGGATTGAAAACACTAAACAGAGTCAGCGAAAGGTTAAAGGACTTCATCTTATCATGAAGAGGCTGAAATTGAGTTCTTGCACTAGTACAGTCAAATAAAAAAAATGAGGGATATCGAGAGTATGACCACATGCTCATGCAGGTGCCAGTTTCTTGTTGGTTTAGTCATATCCCATCTGTGCTTCCGAACTGAATCTTCAAGGTATATATTGTTTCTGTCTTATGTTCCAGATTGAACTTGTGAGAATGTGAATAGTTTCCAGCTGTTTGACGCCTTCGATAGAATCAGTACTGAAAAGTTGACCTAAATGTGTGTTTTAACATGTGAACTTAGTTTGTTCTGACTATTTCTGAAACACTTCCATGTCGTTTTGTCTTAACATTTGATGACTCTTGTAAAGTGAAGGGTATAGAAAGTTGTTGTGCACACATTTCATTTCTAGCACCTTTTTCCGCACATCTGTCAGCGAGTTCATTACCGAATATTCCACAGTGTGAAGGAATCCAAAAGAAAGTTAAGTCAGTTCCTTTACGTATCAATATATGAAATAAATGGTAACTTTCTCTTAAGATAATTCGATTTGCAAAACTTAAGGGGTAGCAATACTGAGAGAGTAACTATGCCTTGTGTACATTATATATAAAGGCGCAGTTCCTTTCTTTTTTTTTTTTTCTTATGGTGTGCCCCATCTGGTGGTCGAAAAGAAGAAACGGTTTCTGCCGGCTGCACACCGGCCATTCCTATTTTACTCATTCGTACCTGTTAAAGAGTGAAGAAGCTCTATGGTGCATTCCACGTCATGAACCACTCACAATGAAACATATTCTTTTAGAGTGTTTGGACTTGCACGATGTGAGACATAAACATTTACAGCAGATTCCATGAAAACCTTGTTCAGAGATGTTGCACATGATGTGATCTTTGAATTTTTGAAGGAGAATAACATTTTTCATCTGATCTGAGATTTTACAGTGGAAAGATTTTTAACAACATTTCGGGTGTGTTTGTAGAAGATGTATTTAAAAGGGTTGTGTGAATGAATGGCTTGTGAGTGACTTCAACGCGGTGACATCCCTGATATGGCCCTTTGCGGTCGGCTGCGCTATAAGCAACATGACCTTACCTTACCTTAAGCCTTCACGTGGAGGTTACGGTCTTTCTCTGAATATGATTTTCGCCAGCAGTAGTCGAGGGGTCAATGTCACGCGTTCTGTGCCGATAATAAGCTCAGTGTAATGGAAAGAATTTTTTTCAGAATCTGCTTTGATTAGGATAAAGTGAATTTTATGTTCCAAAATGTAATCGGATCCTTCGATTGAAAGTGTTTTTCGTAAGTTGCGACAGTCTACATAATATCAGTATCGGTTTATAATTTTGACCAGTCTTAAATAATGTTCACAAATTGCCACGAGAAACGTGGACAAACGAGTCACAAGACAAAACACGACGCATTTCGACCTCTTAGATCTTCTTCAGGCAAGACACAAACAAATAGGGCAATGAAAATGAACGAGTTCGTCACTTAGCTTAGATCTTTTCGGCATAAGATTTTTATTCAGAACCTGGATGCTGCAATTATTATAATTGAAATGTGGGTTGCAACATTTTTAACACAGAGATTAGGTTAGGTAGGAAGGTAGGTAGACAGACAACCAGGCAGACAGAAAGACGGATGGGCGGACGGACTGTAGACAGACAGACAGATGGCATTTAGAGATAACTGGCACATCCATATGCAGACTTGTTGTCTAGATCATCCATATCTTGAGAATTACATTGTTTTGATGAACCCAGATCCTCATATAACTCATCTATGTTCTGTACTTCTTTCCATATTGGACTGTGTATTTTTGGATTTCAAATAAATGTTTCATGAACATCAACTTGTCATGAACCTCAATGATTTTAGGAGGGACAGTCGAAAAATTACTATTGAATCCTTTAGCCCATAAATTGGTTCACTAAAAAATTAAAGAAGCTAGTTGCTTTTCACAGTTAGTTAATTAATACATCTGATTAACTGCTTTCGAGATAGGTCTGGTATATCCTTTTGAGGAAATAATTTGCTGAAACATTTATTTTAAGCAGCCATTTTTGCATCATTGTATTATCTTTTCTCCAGTTTTCAGAGAGAGAGAGAGAGAGAGAGAGAGAGAGAGAGAGAGAGAGAGAGAGTTTGTGAGTTTTGACATTTACTGCCTGAAACACGTCCAACAGTGCCCTGGGTTACTTTCTTTGTACTGGGTTAGTGGGACCGTCAAAATGAATATAGTATATCTTTTTAATGATCAGTAGACCCCTATATATGTTTTAGCATTCAAGGAAACATGCAAATTCGGAATGAAAACGAGCGACATGTTTTTTTGTGGGGTTTTTAGTGTGTGTTTTGAATAGCGCCGATTCATTTCAACCAAAAAAAAAATAGATTAAACGACAGTGACTGATTTGGCAGCTTATTGACAATAGCCTATTTGACCGTGCCAAGGGGGGAAGTTAAGACTATTCTTGCAAACGGGCATACAAATATACCGCACACACAAACACATATACAAAAGAAAGAAGCAGAAGTAAAAGGCTACCGCTCCACAACAATATAGCTGCAGTCAGACTAATCCAGTTTGATGCGTTACGGACGAAATACACAGGACAATATTAATTCAAGATAAAAAGTAAGAAAGGGCCAGAAGACGAGGATGGCAGAGAAAGAGCTGGACCGACAATATAAAGGACTGGACCAATATCACCATGCCAGATCTCCTCAAGACAGCCACCAACAGAAGAGTCTGGAGAGAAATGGTGGCTGCCTCATCACGTCCCCCCAACGACCCCAGCGGTCAGGGGAATGACTGAATATTATGACAACGTGTAACACTAAATGTTGTAAGTTTAGAATTGTCGTCCGATGCTTATTCATGGTCAAGAAACTGCTTCACAAGGAAAGGATTGTCTCCCTTTGTTCATGTGCCTCGGCAGTAGACTTTGCAAGTGATTTGATGGTATCTCCGTTTGCTGATGAAATTATCCGAAGTAAGTTTTGTGTTTTCGAGTTATATTTCTGAAAATGATGGATGTCTAATGTAAAGCCTTATATGCCCTAAAGTCAAACAAGAGGTGGCTTTCATTTTCTACGCCACTTAAAATATAAATGACACATGACATCAACAGAAGGATTTGTGTCAAACCATCTTCTGTTCGCATAGATCCCCAGGGTTCTTGGTCTAAACCTTGCCAGATTATCATGGTGCCATTCATGTGTTAAGTCTTTGAGGTATTTCTCTCGGGCGGAATATGTCTTTAAAAGAGTTGTACCGTGTATTCTCTCTCTCTCTCTCTCTCTCTCTCTCTCTCTCTCTCTCTCTCTCTCTCTGTAAATCGGAATGCTCTGTGGAATGTACTCCGTAAAAGTGGTGTTTAATAGTAAATTATACATGCTATTAGAGGGGTCTACAACTCAGTGCTTGCATGTGTGCGTGTGAAAAATGAGTATTAAGATTATTTTGATCGTCCAAATGGAGTAAAACAAGGATGCTTGTTAAGTCCACAGTGTTTTCTTTTTTTCATAAACGAACTGGGGTTGGAATGTCCCGCAAAGGAAGACATAGTATCCATATGATACCTGGAGCAGTTGAATTAGTTTTACTACTGTATGCTGATGATGTTTATTCTTCTGTCCGGAACAGTTGTAGGTTTGCAAAACCAACTAAATGTATTGAAAGAAGAAGCAGATCGCTTAGGTTTATCTGTTAACGTGGATAAGACAAATATAATGGTCTTTAGAATGGGTGGTCACCTATCAGTGTATGAAAAATGGTCCTATGAAAATGCAGATGTTCAAGTAGTTAATTCATATAAATATCTTGGAATGACATTTTCTACAAAATTAACTTTCCATTACGCATGGGAAGAATCTCTGATGAAAGGAAAAAAAAAGGTACTATTGAAATTCTGAAATCCCTAAGAAAACTGAATTGTACAGACTGGTATATTTTGGAAAATGTTTGATACACAGATAAAACCTCTTCTTACTTATACAGCTGAAATTTGGGGCTTACATGAAAATTTGCAGATGGAAAAAGTACATACGTGTGCTATGAAGCGTTTCCTTCAAGCACCTATTCATTCATCCAACACCGTTTTATATGGAGAAAATGGGCAGATACCCTTTGTATATAAGTACATTTGTGAAATGTATTAAGTACTGGTTGAAGATCTTGAAGCTACCCCAGTCCCGTTTAAGCAGGCAAGCCTATGATATGATGCTTTTAGGAATGGAAAAAGGTAAAGAAAAAACTGGCTTATAAAGTAAAGAAAGTCCTTTCAGAACAGGTTTTGGAATAGTGTGGATGACCCAGGAAGTAGGAAATGAGCAACAGTTTATTGCGGAATTTAAAGACAAGCTTATTTATTCTTTTAACAGAATTGGCACTCAGATATGGAAAGTAAAGAAAATTATCGCTGGTTTTTTCTCATTTAAGAATGTGTTTCCATTCTGAAAAGTTTCTCAATGTCATAACAGATAAATGGCACAGAATAAATTACGCAAGATTTAGGTTGAGAACTTTAGGTTTTAATGCGAACAAAAGATGGTTTGATGTGAAACATCCACAGAATCTCCTGTCCTGCATGTAGACATATTATTGATGACGAAGAACACTTTCTGTTCCACTGTACTGCTTATAATGAAGTGCGGACAAATTGTTCATTTTTCCAGTTAGATATAGCGAAAAGACAAAATGTCGTCGTTGGTGTGTTATCATCAGATGATGAACTTGTAACTAAATCAGTTGCGCGAAATTCATCGCGGAAGCATTGAAAATTAGACAGATGAAGGATAGTGAAATTTAAGATAATACATTATCAGAGATATCTGAATGAATATTATCATTCATCGCATGTTGAAGAGATCAGTAAAATACAATGACATCATTTAATTGAGTGGATGGTCGAGTCAGTCTTTTTTTTTTTTTTCATGTTGAAGAGATCGGTAAAATACAATGTCATCATTTGATTGAGTGGATGGTTGAGTCAGTCTGAAGGTTTTTTTTTTTTTTTTTTTTTTTTTTTTTTTTTTTTAAACCTTACTGCATTACTCCTGTGCGTGAGGTGAAGACATAACGAAATGTTACGAATTTATGTGTTTTTTGTTAACTTTGGATTCGATACACACTAGGAATGAAAGTGTACTATTTGTTTGCAAGAAAGGAAGAGGGAAATGTTTTTGTTTCTGTTACCTCTCCGGTCTCTCTCTCTGTGTGTGTGTGTGTGTGTTGTGTGTGTGTGGTGTGTGTGTGTGTGTGTGTGTGTGTACGCGTGTCTGTCATGTATGTATGTATGTATGTATGTGTGTGTATGTATGTATGTAAGTTTGTAAGTGTATGAATGCAAGACAGACGCCTTTTGATGTGTCTCCTTTTATACTTGCCTTTGTTTGCTTCTTTTTTTTTTTTTATTATTTTCTCCCTCTTTTTTTTTTTTTTTTTCCTTCTTTGTCACATAGAGACATTTTAAAACTTTAAACGCTATTTTCTTGTTTTGATTGGTTTTGATTGTTCTGGCAGTGCTTTAAACTGCTTTTCTCTTTTGCTTCCATTGTTTTTGTTGTACTTTAAACTGCTTTTTTTTCATTGCTTATTTTCACTGACGTTGCTTCCTGGTGTGGCTGTTATTGTCAGTTTCATTGGTGTGGTGTTGTTTGTTTCTATGATCATGTTTTGATGCATACATTGTATCATTTAGAACTAGAACAGTAACGGCAAGTATGAAAAATGGCTAACTAAGCCTATACTTTTAACCGTTATAAAATAAAGCATCATTGTCATTGTCATTCTCTCTCTCTCTCTCTCTCTCTCATCTCTCTCTCTCTCTCTCTCTCTCTCTCTCTCTCTCTGTAGTAGGAGCCTGCCAATTTTGTTGAAAACAGTCAGTAAGCCGCTGTCTGAATCCGACAAAAATACTTTTATCCTTAGCTACCATCTAAGTAACCCAAACTGTGAGATAATCCAATTGGGTCACAAAAATTGGTCAAGAAAGCAAGAAATGTCCCTGTATCCTTTGAATGGCTCCACAAACTGATACGATCAGCATGCAGGAACCTGAAGATCAGTGAGCAGTGGATTAAAGCCAACAGGAT
>JADBJO010012900.1:0-7500 GCA_016801955.1 Conus betulinus | reverse complement strand
CTGTGTGTCTGTCCGCGGTCAAAATGTGTTCCAGTCGCTCCAGACAAACCTTCTGGGCCAATCTTTCTGAAAAGTTGTAGATATGTTCATAATGGATCACGGATGATGCCCGATGTTTTATTTTAGCAGAATAGCCGTTACTAACGGCTATAACGGCCCAAAACGGTTTTCCTTCTTTATGGGATATCTCAGAAAGTACTTGGCCGATTTATAGATAAAGTGGGAGTACATTTATATGCTTTGCATCTTGTTTTATTTATCGATTAATGCCAAAGTCTCACAGTATGGGCTTTTCGTTTGCTACCCTCTCTCTCTCTCTCTCTCTCTCTCTCTCTCTCTGTCTCTCTCTCTCTCTCTCTCTCTCTCTCTCTCTCTCTCCCTCACTAAATTCATTGAACCAAGATTTTCAGATATAGGCCCTGATACCGCTGTCATAATCTCTGGCTATACATTTGTATGCAGAGATTCCACCGAATCCAAATCTACAGGCGTATTAATTTACATTCACAAAACGTTAAATGTTCGACGTTTACACGAACTTGAAAGTTTGGAAATTGAAGCAGTTTGATTAGTAACCAAGTTGAAGAGAACAAAATCCATCAAAATCGGTTTTGTGTATCGAAACCCAGCAGAAATGCTGATTGGATTGGATGGGACACGTTTACGGCCATGATGGATGCAACATCGCTTGATGCTATAGAACTAACACTTTTAGGTCATTTCAGTGCCAAACATCATGGTGAGATAGGTCTCTTCATCGTACAATGTATGCCAAATTATAGACATGCCCAACGAGTAATGCCCACGAGCAAAACAGTAATCGACCACATTTATCTGTCGGAACCACATAGCGTCATTGAGAAATGTGTGCCTTTGAATAGATGCAGCGACTACTTTCAGTGTGCATTACATGGTGCAAAAAAAATGGAATCAAAATTTGTAAAACCGACCACAAACATACAACTTATAGATCTTTTGAACAATTCCGCGAAGATAACTTTCTTACTCTCAATTTTATTTATGATTTCACTGATCTAGAGAAGGTCTAGAGTTCTGGCTACACACATTCAATTCTGTTTATGACAAGCATGCGCCATTCAAGACGCCTACAGTAAGGCATAGTACTCAACTAAAGTGGATGACTGATGCAAACACTATCTGCTTGTTTCTCACATGACGATCTGCTTCAAACAGAAGTGAAGTCGGATGAATTAAAAGGCAACGAAATAAAGTCAGTTCACTCAAACGAGCAGCAAAAAAGAAAATTTTGCCATGAACTTGTATCCAACAAATTTCAAAATCCATATGGAAAGCAATAAATGAACTTATGAATAAAACTTCTCAAAGATAGGTCCCATAACCAGCATAATACCCAATGAACTCAGCAAACTCTTCACAACAACTGCAGAACACTTTATCAAAGAAAAAAATACTGAATCAAATGACTTCAAAACTAAAACAAAAATGCTATGCTAAGAATATTTGCTTAGCTCCACCAGTTCCTCCCATGACCGTTAGTGATGTTTACTAAGCTTTATGTCATTAAAAGCAGACAGGAAGTCACAGACTTCACGGGGACTGATGTAAGAATTCTGAAACTATCAGCATCTGTTACATGTGAAAACTCTACCTATATTTATAGTTAATGCATTGATAAATGTCACTTTCCCTACTCAGTACAAAGTTGCAAAAGTGATGCCAATTTTTAAATCTACTGACAATTCTGAGCCATCGAAGTACAGTCCTATATCCATTTTGCCAGTTCTGTCCACATCCTTGGAAAAACACATAAATAAACATCTTTGCCACCATCTTGACTGCAGTCTACTAAATGAAAATCAATCAGAATTCAAGAAAAATCTTTTCTTGTCATACAACACTTACAAATTTAGTAGATCATTTGCTAAACATTAGTAATGATAATAGATATTGTGGAAAACTGTTTGTTGAGTTCGCAAATGCTATTAACGTAATTGATCACAAATTATTATGCACGAAGCTATTATCATATGTTATAACAGGAGACACTCTCCAACTGATCACATCATTCCAAGAAGACCGTCAACAGACCGTTTGTTTCAACAGCAACTCATCAGAAAACTTACCTATCTGACATGGGGTACCCTAGGGTTCTATATTGGGCCTGTAGCTGTTTTCAGTTTACATAAATGATCTCTCTCTTCATATTGTTGGTTCATGTGAAGTCTTCTGTGACGATATCACTGTCCCACATAAGCAGTTCAAGCATAGAAGCTGGTTTCACTTTATTACAAAAGAATGGTGACATCATAAATGATTGGTCCGATGTAATCATGTGTCACTGAATCCTAATAGAATAAGACTACGGTTGATATAAACAAAACACAGAAGAAGAAACACAGTCACGCAGCCCCCGTCTGCTTTTGTCAATAATCAAGAAATTGAAGGGGTGGGCAGCCATCAAGTTTTATGTGTACATATTGATAACAATCTTTCTTAGTTGTATCACCTGCACAGTTTATGTAAATCAATATCAAGACAGATACATCAGCTGTGCAGGATCAAGCATTTCTTAAACCTTCATACCAGAAATATTCCTACACGCACATATTCACTCTTCAGTGAATTATTGTTCAACACTTTTCGTCTCTGCTAAAGCTAATGCCATGAAACTTCTTACCTGTGCCTACAAAGAGCACTTAAAGCAGTTCTTTAAATCGTCAAATCTTAGTGAAGGGGATTACACTAAAGCAGGGGGCTCTTCAGCGACAAGATATATTTGCTGTCAAGAAATGTCTACTGATGCAAAAAGTTCCATCGGGTTCAAACTCTTCAGACTACATTTAACATAAAAACCTAGGGATCCGACCAAATTTCAGATTCCCACACTTAGAATAGACCTGTTTAAATCAAGCTTTTTAAAGCAGTTCTTTAAATCGTCAAATCTTAGTGAAGGAGATTATGCTAAAACAGGGGCTCTTCAGCTACAAGATATATTTGCTGTCAATAAATGTGTACTGATCAACCCACGGACTCTTCAGACTAAGTTTAACATTAAAACCTATGAAATTGACCAAATTTCAGATTCCCACAATTAGAATAGACCTGTTGAAATCAAGCTTTTCCTACTATGATAGTTGGTTTGGAATACACTTCCACTGCATTTTCAATGCACTCAAAATGCAGAATCCTTCAGGGAAAAAAATTAATTACACAATTCGCAGCAGATCATGATTATTAGATACAAAATTCATGTACCAGAGCGAACGTCCTGTTTCGCTGCACATTAAAACTGTTATACTGCTCTCAATCTACTGGGGGGTTTTGTTTTTTTTTTTAACCACATGATGATAAATGAGAGGTATGTTTAAACTTTGTAACAATGATTGTAGTCATATCATGACAAATAACTGTTGGGGTCACAGATTTCTGGAGCACTGATAGATCTACTAGATCACAAATGTGTGTCCTGATTACTGTTGATTTATTAATGCATTTTTGCTGTTTATTCAAAATCCTCAGTGATATTAATGATATAGTATTGTAGAAAAGGCAAAGGGAAATAATTATAATATTGACACCTCTCTCTCTCTCTCTCTCTCTCTCTCTCTCTCTCTCTCTCTCTCTCTCTGGTGTGTGTGTGTGTGTGTGTGTGTGTGTGTGTGTGTGTGTGTGTGTGTGTGTGTGTGTGTGTTTAAGGCTGTTCATTACCGTATTGCCATTTAATTGACAATTCTGGTCTTAGGCAGTATATCAATAGAAGAAAAAAAAAAGGGGGAAGAGATTATGATGGCATTTCTCTCTCTCTCTCTCTCTCTCTCTCTCTCTCTCTCTCTCTCTCTCTCTCTCTCTCTCTCTCTCTCACTCCCACACACTCTACACACACACACACACACACACACACCACACACACACACACACACACACACACACACACACACACACACACACACACACATGCACGCACGCGCGCGCGAGCACGCACGCATGCACGCACGCAGGCATGCACACACACACACACACACACACACACACACACACACACACACACACACACACACACACACACATTATGATAAATAATTATGATTATTGATGTTATGAATGCATCGTCGCAAACTGATAACTGATTTCAGTACTGTTTGTTCAATTCAGTTTATTGTAATGTCATCATGGAAATATGTATAACATATTGATATTACTGATGCATTGTAGTTGTCTTCTATCATCCTTAGCTGTATGTAGTATGTTCTAGAAAAGAAATGTAATACTATCTCTCTCACTCTCTCTCTTCTCTCTCTCTCTCTCTCTCTCTCTCTCTCTCTCTCTCTCTCTCTCTCTCTCTCTCTCTCTCTCTCTCTCTCTCTCTCTCCCTGTGATAACTAATAGGAGGATCGCTTTCTCTATGTCTGTGTGAGTGCGGAGTATTTACTTCTTTGTAATCAATTCATTTATTTGTGTTTGCTCTTTACAAGTTTTTTTATTTATTTGAATTCATCTATGCGTCAATGTTGATGGAAAAACTGCTCATCTACATTTTCATGTATTTATGAAGATATGTATGTTTGTAAAAGTTTTGAAAGCTTTAGTCGTTAGTCATGCTTAGTTAGTCCCTTAGAGGCGCTAGGGTCAGATGAAAAGAAAAACATGTTTCCTTATCTGTTACCCTTAGAAATAAAGACGATCATCCTCATCCTCATCCTCATCTCTCTCTCTCTCTCTCTCTCTCTCTCTCTCTCTCTCTCTCTCTCTCTCTCTCTCTCTCTCTGTACATGTGTGTGGCCATGCACACAGCATAGTTCACATAAACACACAAGAAGTATGATCAGAGTTATCTTTCCTCACTTCTATCCCTCATTTTCATTATGTTATGTGCAAAAATCACTGGAACAACTATAACAAAGAAAACCCTCGAAAGAAGCAAAGCCATGAAAAGAAAGGTAAATAGAAAATGAACTGCTGCAGATTGTGTCCTACCTTCGTTCCACCATTATTTCTATTATCTCGCCTATGTGTGTGTGTGACAGTACACGCTGTTTACAGTCGTTGACACTTGCATTCACGATCCATTGAAAATTAGGTCAGTTTCAGTTTCAGTTTCATCAAGGGCATGTCACTGCGTGCGGACTGGTCATATACGCTACACCACATCTGCTAAGTTTTGAGACCACACTGCGTACGATTTATAGCTGATGGATAAATGAATTAATGACGAAGATGAGAGAATGTAAGATGAGGATCTCATGGCTTCGACTGAGCAGACGTCTGACCTGCGCATTAGCCCGACGCACTGGTTACATCTTAGTTACTGACCTGACATGGTCTGTAATTATCATTGTATGTGTGTGTATACATGTGTGTGCACATGGGTAGGTGTGCTTGGGCCCACGTTGGTGTGTGCGTGTGCGTGCGTGTGTGTGTGTGTGTGTGTGTGTGTGTGTGTGTGTGTGTGTGTGTGTGTGTGTGTGTGTGTGTGTGTGTGTGTGTGTGTGTGTGTGTGTGTGTGTGTGTGTGTGTGTGTGTGTGTGTGTCTGTCTGTCTGTCTGTCTGTCTATGTGTGCATCAGTGCGCGATACGTGTGGTGTGTGGTGTGTGTGTGTGTGTGTGTGTGTGTGTGTGTGTGTGTGTGCGCGTGTCTGTCTGTCTGTCTATGCGTGCACCAGTGCGCGATACGTGGGTGTGTGTGTGTGCATGTGTGTGTGTGTGTGTGTGTGTGTGTGTGTGTGTGTGTGTGTGTGTGTGTGATCTGTGGGCTTATGTGAGCCTGTTCCTGAATGCCCAGTATGTGTATGTAGACATACGTGTAATATGTATGTGTGCCCGTGTATACGCGTGTTTAGGCAAGACATTTGTAAAGACCATGAAACATGCAAATTCATAGAACACACACACACACACACACACACACACACACACACACACACACACACAGCAATTGCAAAGTTGATCTTCTCACTTTAATGTTTAACAGTTGTATCCAAATAAGGGAAGAACCTGCCTTTTGATATGCCCTGAGTTATTAGAGTCCACCATATTGTTGGAGAAAGACTTCACTAATGCTTGTCTTTTACACATGACAGGATCTGCTTCAGAATCTGGCGAAAACGAGACCCCATTTTATAGTAGATGAAGAAATTGAGCGATGAGTTCCCACACAGGAATAAAAGAACGACCCCCCAAAGAGCTGTCGTGAAATTGTGATAGTGACCACCAAACTGCAGCTCTGGAACCATGAACATGGTCACCTGCACCATAAGAAGGGGAGTTAAGCACACTATGAACAACACTGAGGTCCCCGACCAACATCCGGGTCACTGCCATCATGCTTTCTGAGCTTCCGGTGGCAGAGGAGGTTTGCTGTCTCCATTTGACTGCTGACCGCAATTTGGTGGCAGTGATGATGGTGGTGACGACGCTGACGACGAAGAAAATAGAAGGCAAGGCTGTTGAGTAGACAAAGATGTCAATGATGTCCAAGACTTCCTTGTTTTTCATGTAATATCTGTTGGATGGAAAATGGTAAACGGGATTAAATTCTCTCTCTCTCTCTCTCTCTCTCTCTCTCTCTCTCTCTCTCTCTCTCTCTCTCTCTCTCTCTCTCTCTGTGTGTATATGCAAACAAAATGGTGTATCTAACCAAAACACACTAGAAGTATAATCAGAATTCTTCTCTTTGCCGTTTTTTACCTGATGTTCATTACATTTATATACAGAGCTGATCAGATTTTTTTTTTTTTTAATATCAACAAACAAAAATGAGAGAAAAGCCGATATCAACGTACTCAGTGACGTAAAACGATGTATGACGTCTTGTTGGTCTGGGGGTCCTTGACGCAGGCCTCAGTGTGCATGGGACCAACAATGACCAGCATGCCAGTCAGAATGATGACGGAAACGGGGATGATGACGACAGCCAGGGTGCGCGTGCTGAGCATGCGCTGTGCACGCAGTGGACTGACCACACAGAAACAACGTTCAGCCGGCTATCACGGTGTTCAGAAACATGCTGACCCAGGTGAACCCAATGAGCCCTGAAGCAATATGTGCATAAAAATAATGAGTTACAGACCTGATTCACAAATGCAGTCTACAATGTTTAAATAACAAACGAAAGTCAGCACGCCCCGTCCGTGTGGACCCTAAGAATTTCTGTTTAACTAGCCGCCGTGGCAAAAGTGGTTAGCGTCGCGGACTCCTGGCTGGGAGGTCGTGGGTTCGAATCCCATCAGACTCATATGGGTTTTTCTGCCCCGACTGGCTCCTACACAGAGTTGAGTTTGCTGCGGACTCAGTTGGGAAGACTGGGACCACACAGTCGAGTTTCATCCATTTAATGGATCCCGTTTCTGAGAGTGTTGCTCAAATTTCCTGGCCATCACTGCAGGTCCATGTGTCTCTCGGGCCTGGTTGATGCTGGGATATATTATGAAAGGAAGCGTAGAGAACAGCCCTGTCATGTAGTCTCAGACCAAAATGGACATCCGTAGCATCATCTTAATCATCCTCATCTCGTCGATCAGC